>JARQOC010000003.1:558996509-559157442 GCA_033576535.1 Allobates femoralis
ACACTAGCATCCAACACCACACCACTCCAGGCCAGGGGTTCTGGGCGGACCCTATTGAGGGAGGGCCCCATCTCAGGATGGAGGGGGAACTAGGTGGAGGGGTTGGATGGAGGAAGTAGATTAGAGTAGAACATCAGAAAGTAGTGAAGGAAGTAGACAACGTAGGGCGTACATTGGGGACGTTGAGAATGTGAGGGACGTTAGAGAACGTGTAGAAGAGTCTACAAAGGAGATGAGTTGGTGACAGGAGTCTGTTACAAGTGGAGTGACAGAGAGAGAGACGTCCTGGGAGCTGGAGCGGAGAGGAGCTCATCCCAGGACAGGGAAGCAAGAGGAAAGACGCAGGAGCTGGTGTGGGGCTCCGGAGAGAGAGAAGGGGTCCCTAGGGACAGGGGAAGTGAGGAATCCACCCATGGCACCCGAATCCACGCCGACCATAGTTGGGTGGAGGGACCAGGTCGCAGAGGGGACCGGCCCCAGACTAGTGGAAAGACTGTAAGACTCAACCAGCAAACTGAAGGCTGTGGTATCTGTAAGTGCAACAGCCACATCTGCACACAATCGCTAAAAAGGCAGTCACATAGGGTCAAGGGGACCAGGAAAATGTCCCCCAACAGGACCCGAGGCTGCTGGCTTGGGACACTGTGTGTGAGGCGCAGGGCAGAAGGGCGAGAGCTAGCGCAGTGAGACGACCCGGATATGCACACCAGAAGGGGGTCCCGGTAAAAGTGCACCTTAGTTGCCCGAGAGTTGGCTGGATCCCTGACCTGGAGGACACAGCACCCGGCTTGTTGTTGTAACCTGGAGAATGTGAATAAAGTGTGAAGACTGCACCCTGCTGTGTCCTCAAATTTATTTAATGCGTCATGTACGCTGAGCAGAGAGAGACGACCCAGGAAGGTACTCCAGTAGGGGTCCTGGTAAGGTACACCCAAGTTGTCCTAGAGTTGGCTGGAATTCTAACCCGGAGGACGCGGCACATGCCTGGTTGTTGTAACCTGGAAAACTGTGAGAACTGTGAGTGAAGTGTGGGGCCTGCACCCTACTGTGTCCTTGGATTTATTTACTGCGTCACTTGCTCTGTGCTACATCAGTAACCACCATTAAATAGACTTTATAACTGCCCTGGGGCCACGCTCTACACGTGGAGAGCTGTAACATCTCCACTGTGTCACCAACCACGCCAGTGGATCTGGACCGCAGCGTCGGCCATTAAATTGCTTAATACCATGGGTGGCATCACAAATTAATACCTCAAATATAAACTTTCTCCCATTTGGCCAGGGCCATGTAGCCAGGTCACGCCACTGTGACACATCCCCAGAAAGAACAGTTCGGCCTGTTTCCAACTACCCCATTGACCTGGTGGCGGGCGTGTCATGCTTGTAGGAGACCGAGGGGGTGTGCTTGTAGGAGACTGGGTGTAAATGGCAAATTGTGACATTTACACCTAGGCTCCAAAAAAACACGCCTTTATTCATCCTCTACGTCTGGAGGAAAGGTTTAATCATAATCACAGACGCGGATTCTTTACTGTAAGAGCAGTGAGACTATAGAACTCTCTGCTGCTTGATGCTGTAGTGAGTGATTCACTTCTAAACATTTAGGAAGGGCCAGGATGCCTTTCTTCAAAAATATATTATTGGTTAAGCATACTAGCTTCTTTGATCCAGGGAACTAGTCTGATTACCATATCTGGAGTCAGGAAGGAATTTTTTTCCCCAGTGTGGAGCTCAATGTTGTCACATGTTTTTTTTTTGCCTTCCTCTGGATCAACATGTTAGGCTATGGGTTGAACTAGTTGGACTTAAAGTCTACCTTCAACCTTAAAAACTATGTTACTATGTTTAGTTGGGGGCCGAGCTGCTCCTCCACACGCAGGTTGTTCCCTGAGGAAGGAGCTCGGATAGAGGCTCCGAAACGCGTAGGATGAAATAAAGAAAAATCTGCCCAGTTAACTCTTCGTTTCCTGGTGATTCCTGTTTGGCAGCACGGGCATTTCGGCATTTGTTCCTATTACAGCATTCCTGTTTCCACGTTTATCGTGAAGGTGCGGCCCTGCAGCAGCCATCTTATAAGCCATCTTACAGGCGATTATACTGGTTGTGGGTGACACAACTGAATCAGGTGAGCAGTTCTCAATTTACACCGATATAACCTTGAAAAAAGGATAACACCCTATGCGCATTTATCTCACGTTTGCAGGTTAATGCAAAATGCTGACAGGGTGTAAATTACAAGCTGTCAGTATTTTGCAGCCTAGATACACAGATTTTATAAAAAGCACAGACAACCTCTTTAAACACCCTGTTGCCGGAGGAGAGAAAAAAAATCTGTAATACAGAAGATATATATTAGTAATTAAAAACAAGATAGCTTGAGGTAGAGAACAAGGTCTGAATTCAGGCCTAAGTTTGCCTCCTGCTGACAATAAGCAAAAATGGCTTAGCCTTTGGTCAGTCACAGGGTGTACACTGCTGGGGAGAAGCTAACTCTTTTTGTTGCCTAGTGTCAGCCTTCTAGCAACAGCAGCATACACCCATAGTCCTGTGTTCCTTAATGAAGTAAGAGAGAAATAGACAACCTCCCAAAAATGTAGGAAAACTACAAAAAAACCTGCAGGCTGTAAAAAATAAGAAACAACCAAAAACAATCTCACCCTTCCACTGGCTCACCAGTGATCAGAATCTTCATGCCTTTGGGGCTTGCAGTGTCAACTACCTCAATCCAGCAGCACCAAACATTTGTGAAAAGAGATAGAGGCAAGCTTAGGTAGATAATAGAGCACAGCAGGTGACCAAAGTGTCCCACCCTGGCAGTGAAGCAGTCTATGATCATCCAGCTGGATTCTTGGATCCTAGGCTGAGGTCCTGCTGAAAATTAACCTCCAGCTGGATTCTTGGATCCTAGGCTGAAGTTTTCCAAAAAATGAAGAGCATGGTGACAGGATCAAGTCCCATTTTATACCCCCAATTCTCATTTCATAGTATTGTTTTCTTACAGAATTTGTGGGATAAGGCTATTCTCTCATTGGTCGGCAGTTGAATCCAACTACATAAATTTTCTCTGAATGATGTAGACAGAGTGGCTGAGGCAATTCACATTAAGCAGGAAATTCACAAATTAAGACAAATGGACTCCTATCAGTCTGATGAGAAAGTGGTCAAATCCCCATATACAGTTGTGGCCAAAAGTATTGACACCCCTGCAATTCTGTCAGATAATACTCAGTTTCTTCCTGAAAATGATTGGAATCACAAATTCTTTGGTATTATTATCTTCCTTTAATTTGTCTTCAATGAAAAAACACAAAAGAGAATGAAGCAAGAAGCAAAACATTGATCATTTCACACAAAACTCCAAAAATGGGCCAGACAAAAGTATTGGCACCCTCAGCCTAATACTTGGTTGCACAACATTTAGTCAAAATAACTGCGATCATTATTTTTTCATATTTTCACAAGAAAATACAAAAAATACAATCCTAAATTTACCACTAACATGAAATAAAATATGTCACAAAAAAACCCTGGAATTCGATGAAGAGTTCCAGAGTTATTACATCTTAAAGAGACACTGTTGAGAATTGAAAGAGTGATGGCTGTAACCATGTTCCCTGTACTGAAAGCTTCCTTTAATGCTGAGCAGCTATCAGTCAGTGCGGAGGACACTAGGATGGTCCTTAATGCAAGCAAAAAATTATATTTGACATTTTTTGATGGGGCACCCTCTGAAATGATTCCTCTAGGTAAAATAAATAAATTGCAAAAATGTTAAAAATATTTTCACCTTCATAGGTCCCTACCAATCAAAATGTGTAGTCATTTGAATATATCTTGGTAAAAGTGAACAATCATGATCGGCAATTACAAATCATGTTTATTTCTCAACAAAAACAGTTACTTTTGTTGCCTGACAGTTGAACGCTTGTTTAATAGCATCACTTTTTGAAGTCCATGAGTTTATTATTCGTGCTATCTCCATATCATTATCTATACTCCTTGAATAACAGCAGCAGAAATTGTCTTAAGGTTCTTCATTTGTTGTGTGCGACTTGTTAAATTTTTCCATAAGTGATACTCCACGTTCTGCAATATCATTCAGCCACTCTCATACCACTTACTGTTTTCTTGGTAGCCTGGTAGCCTTCATCTGCAGACCATAGATCTACATCTTTCAACAGGAATGCCGATGACAAGCCGGTATAGGTTTTCTGAGTGGCAAGGTCTTCAAGTTCTTTGTCACAACTGATGCTGAAACGACAGTTATCTTCTTGCGAGGATGTTCTACAGCTGGTGTTTGTAGGGCTGTTACCATCAGACATTTTATGTCATTTGACAAAGCATCATCAAACAAGGATAGAGCGATCAGTTACTCGGACAAGTGCCATAAGTGTCTTGTCATTTTCCTCATCACGACTTCTGACACTGAGTTATTCTATTTTTGCACAGATAGACGTCCTTTAGAAACTAGAGATCAATGCATGGAGCTGATGGTGCCAGGAAGCATGCCTTCACATAGATCACAACAGTAAACTGACAGATATTTGTGTTAGCCTTTTCTTCCTCATTTGTCAGCCCAAACTGACACCTGACAATCCCGATTTTTAGAGCATAGATGGCCTTTGCCATCCATTTGGCTCGGTGCAGTCCAGTTGGAGCTGTGAATAAAATTTCTCTAGATGTTACATCACCAAGGAAAGTGATTATTAACTCCAGTAATTCTCGATAGTCCTCGTGGGGTTGGTACTGATGCAGTTGCATCTCCGGAAAGACTATGATTTGAGCATGCTGTTGACATGATGTGGTCTGATCATGCTGTCTGAAAGGTAGTGAAGTGAATGACATGCCATTTTTTCTTGAACCTGCTGAAGATAATTTTTCTGGACCTTTTGATGGACCAAGCCAATGAACAGCCACTGCTTCCAGCATTGTTTCTAGAATATGATGGTGGCATGCACACTTCAGAATGTCCTTGCCAAGCTTCTGCTCTGGAAATTTGCTGGCGCCATTCCTGAAACCCATGTTGACAGATGTGGTATCAAGACATGTAGTTCACATTGTCAGTAATAGGGATGAGCGAGTACCTTAATATTCGTGCTCGCTATACTCGCAACGAGTAGGTAGCGGTACTCACTACTCGTTGTGAGTATAGCGAGTACGAATACTTTTGCGGTGTATCTATAGATATACCGCAAAAGTAGCCTAAAAGTGAATAAAAGTTGTTAAAAAATAATAAACTTACATACTCACCTGTCCGACGGCTGCACAGGGACCGGCAGATAAGACATCCGATCGCTGGACAAGGACCTGTCACTACCAGCCAATCAGATGGTTTGCAAGGTCCTGACAGTACATCTAGGACCTTGCAAATTGGCCAATCAGGTGGCCGCTAGCAATCACGTGGTTGTGACATTGCGCCATCTGATTGGCCAGATCGCTACCGGCCATCTGATTGGCTGGTAGTGACAGGTCCTTGTCCAGCGATCGGATGTCTTCTCTGCCGGTCCCGATGCAGGCTTTGGAAGGTGAGTATGTAATTTTATTATTTTTTAACAACTTTTACTCACTTTTAGGCTACTTTTGCAGTGTATCTATAGATACACTGCGAAAGTATTAGGACTACTTGCTACTCCCGAGTACACATAAGTACTCGGAGAGTAGCGAGTAGCCCAAATACCGCTACTATTCAGCGAATACCAAATAGTAGCGAGTATACTCGCTCATCCCTAGTCAGTAACATTCCAGGTCACTACTGCAGCATAAAAAGCATTAGCATAAGCTTCATCTGTTCCATTGGCAATTCCAAGCAACTGATCAATACCAACTTCTGATATCAGAATGGGAAGACGGTTTAGTTTTCCTGCCACTGATGTATTGTATGTCACTGAGCTGTTTTGTAATGATGACTTGGAGCAGGAGAAGCAGCATGAGATGACAGGATTGATTGTCTGAGCAAGATGGTGAATAAGGGTATTTTTAATATTAGGCTATATGCTGCAAAATGTGTATTGTCTTGCCACAATCAGATCTTTTAAATGAAGTGCAAATGGAACTTGGCCATGGTAAAAATCCCAAACGTTTGATCGTAAGTAGGGATACCTAAATCTGTGTGTATGTGGCTGAATTTTTGTTTTTTTTGCATTTGTGGTTTACATAAAGAAAGAGAATCAATGGGTGACTCCTGAAGAAAACACACTTAAAGAACAGTGACTGAACCCATTCCGGCATCACCCTCATCACTGAATGCTGATGAGAGGATTGAAGTTAATTCCCTTTCAGTAGTGGGGTTCAATGTGCGCCTGCCGGACAGGTTGTAAACGCTATTACCCTGCAGAATAACCCCTTATCTGCAAGTTAAAAACGTTTTTATATGTGACAGGTTCCCTTTAAATCATGGCCTTTCAGCATGTTGCCATAAGATCCCTAAAGTGAATATGAACCCTCTAAAAAATTTAGCTATACCTTTTTTTGACATGTAAAAAAATGCACTTTTATTTTTGCAGGTCTTTCAGCCTGAGGCCTGTTTCACACATCCTCAGACACGTATGTGGTCCGTGCCAACACATGCCAGAGGCATGGACATACAGACAGCTATGTTATTCAATGGCCCCCCTTCACATGTCCGTGATACGGCACAGACAGTGTGTCCATATGGAGAAGACAAGTGTCCGTTTGCTCCACACTGCAACATATCCTTTTTTGCTGGCACCGCGGACCGCTTTTGGCCCAAAATGTCCTGCACACGGATGTTCACCGTGGGACATCTGTGTGCACGGACCTAGACCCAGGAGTTTGGAGCTTAAAAAGAAAGAATTTCATATTCACCTCCCTCCAGCACTGTCTGTTCCTTTCACTTCTGAGGTTGCCCCGGAAGTGGGAGGGACAGGCAGCGCTGGAGGCAGGTGGGTATGCAATGACAGGTTGTCCATGTGCTATCCACGAATAGCACATGGACAGCACACAAATGCGTCACATGCGTGACACATGGACACCCCCCCTCAAAAGCGGTCTGTCTCACACATCCATGTGTTGCACAGATGTGTGAAACAGGCCTAAAGCTAAATTATGCATTTTTTTTAAAATAACGTTTAACTACTTCTGGGAAGGATCAAATTAATGAGTCTTGCAATACTTTGATGTGAAGTTGTTCTGCACTATTAAGTGCTGAATTCTGATATATTTTTCAAAGTGCTTTAAAGTGCTTTTCCAAGGTTTAGAACAGTGTTGCCAACTTGACTTTTCTTCGTTTGCCTAAAAATTATGGACAACCAGGATTTTGTATATTTGTATTTAGCTATTAGATACGGTAATTATACGTCTATAATTAATAGATACTGAAATAAACTAATCAGTTGCATCAGTTGTCATCAGTTACTCTGAGCTGTAAAATGATGATATTGACAGTAATCATAACCTGCATGAGGCCCTCAAGCTTCAAATATATCATGGATAGCTCCCATTTTATTTATGGACAATGAAGAACAACCTCCAAATGAGGAAGACTGGATTAAATAAAGTAAATATATTGTTCAGTTTGCTACTTCTTAATATTAATATCCATATTTATAGGTATTGCGTCATGTAATTGAGCATCTTACATCACTTTATCTTATTGTCATCACTTGGCGCTAAGCATGTTTTACCCTTGTAATATTTAATGGTACAATTATTCCTGCCTTCGTGCAGAACACAATACTTTTTTCCTCATTTTTTAATAGAAAACTCCAAACAATTTTCATACACATTTTTAGGAATGAATAATTCCCAAACTGTACCTGGACTAAAATATTCGGTGGTCGCAATACCCACAATTCAAACATAAACAACTTCTGCGACACAACTCATGAATCGTATTAAATTCATATTTATTAAAGTGCAATATAAAGTGCAATGTGCTATACAGACATGGTGACAGGGTATTCAGACTGTAATACATAATATGGCAGAGGTCACGTGGTATTATATACATCAGAATATTTATGTATCATTCTTTACACCATTACGACTATATTTACATTGAGTCTTGTTGAGAATATCAGCACACTCATAGAATATCAGGTGTAAGTGACATGCACATTCCTATAGAAAAACAGACCCTCCCAGGGTTCATGTGATGTATACTGGATGGTGTTTCCCAATTCCAATTCCATATAGCCAAAGTATACTGCTTATATATGATGTAGTGAATATTCACAGCATGGGTTGCCCACAAAGCTATATATATTTTGGATTGCAGTATGCAAAACAGTGGGTAACTCTGTGCATATTATGAGATACCCAGCATGGGTGATGGTTATATATTTAATTGCCCATGACACAGGATATTGTTACCAAGTAAAACTCATCAGGAGATATAACTTGTAACTTACACAACCATGCTGCACAATGTGCACTGTTATACCCATGCAGTCCATAGACTAATACACAGTCACTGTGGATTATTGTATATATCTCATAAGGCTATACCTTGAGCGTGGCAAGGGAGAGTCCAATGTGGCGTCCTATACCCCAGGTCCTTGCGCCCCAATGCGCATATCGGTCCTCCTTCGTCAGGGGGCGTGAAACAAGTGAGGGCTAGTGTGTGTTAAAAAGGATCCCACCACCAATCCTGTCCGGTGTTTAAATCATGTGACGGTCATCACAGCTGTTAGCTATGATGATCGGTATTGCTGCTGTCAGAGACTGGTGTCACAGCTCCTCCCTCCTCCCATCATGTGACCTGGGCGTCATCCATGAGTGGCACATCGCGTCCTGGCAACGGATACCTCTCATCCGTACATCCGGACTCTCATGGGTCTGGGCACGCCCATCCTCGTCATGTGATCGGCGCGCCCAACTGTGACGCTCCGGTCACAATGCCTCGTCATCATCTCTATGCGTCGCGTCCCGCCCCACAATCGGCGCGTGTCACATGTGACTCCCCCCACTAAAGTCATGTGCTATCTGTCACTCAGACTTTACTAATGGAGGCATACATTATGTCTCAAAGCAAATGGTACAATTATTCCTGCCTTCGTGCAGAACACAATACTTTTTTCCTCATTTTTTATATAGCCTATTTTAGAGATTCCTACCATGTTAAAGGGATTTTCCACTTTTGATAGAGTGGACTCAAAATGTTTCCTGTGATGGAAAAATAACAAAATCAGATATAACTAACCTTTAGTGGGTCCAGCATCGGCTCTCCTCTGCTTCTTTGGTCTCGGTATTGTGACAGTAGTGACATAACTTCTGCAGTAGTGATGGGTGAACACAAACTGTAGCATTCGGATTCCGTGCTGAACACCTAGTGTTCGGGTACGGACTTCCTTGAGAAGTCCGCGTTACTGTTCGGGTTCGGTTTCATGACATTTCATTTTCTAAAAATGGAAAACCACTTTAAGATGACCAAAAAGTTGACATAGTGTAAGGAAATGGCTCATCAACATGAATGATCACTTCTAATCCTCTGTAATGATGCTTGATACTTCTACTACATATGTTTTGGTAAAGCATCAATAGCACATCTGACTAGATTAATTCCATCAGGCCTTATCCCATAAAGTTAAGGTACTGTTACACACACAGATAATTGTGCAGACATTGCTTGCAACTCACTGGTTGCAGTGAAATCATTGACACATTGTTCTATTTTGTTGCCATGTACAAATGGAACAATGTGTCCATGATTTCATTGCAACTAGTGAGTTGCAAGCAATGTCTGCACATATATCTGTGTGTAATGGTACCTTTATGGTCCGATAGTCTAGTAGACCATTAAGGGCCGCTTTACACACAGATATCTGTGACCAACTTCTGAACAGATCTCTGGTTGCAGTGAAATCATGGACACATTGCTCCATTTTGTACACAGCCACAAAATGGAACAATGTATTCATGGTTTCACTGCAACCAGAGATCTGTTCAGAAGTTGGACACAAACGTTGGTGTGTGTAAAGCGACCCTAAAGGCCACTTTACACACACCAACTTATCTGTCCAACTTCTGTCCAACTTGCTTGTTGCAGTGAAATCATGGAGACATTGTTCCATTTGTACACAGCCACAAAATGGAGCAATGTGTCCATGATTTCACTGCAACCAGAAAGTTGGTCAGACGTTGGACAGATAAGTTGGTGTGTGTAAAGTGGCCCTAAGGCTGGGGTCACACACAGATATCTGGGCAGATATTGTTCACAGATCTGTGGTTGCAGTGAAATCATGGACACATGGTTCCATTTTGTGGCTGTGTACAAATGGAGCAATCTGTCCATGATTTCACTGCAACCAGAGATCTGTGAACAATATCTGCCCAAATATCTGTGTGTGTGACCCCAGCCTAAGACTTTAGACTATCATTAGTAAATTCTGCAAATCAAAGAAAAAAATTAAGTAAATTCATGGAACTAAGGGTACCTTTACACGTCGCAACATTGCATGCAATTGCACTTGCAACTTACTGGTTGCAATGAAATCATGGACACATTGTTACATTTGTACACAGCCACAAAATAGAACAATGTGTCCATGATTTCACTGCAACCAGTAACTTGCAAGTGAAATTGCATGCAATGTTGCGACGTGTAAAGGTACCCTCAGATATTTTTCCATGAAATTAGCTTTCTCTAATTTTTCAAGTTAAGATTTTTGCAGCCTGGATTGCCTGATTTTGACTGCAGTTTTCATGTATAAAGCTGATATTGGACACAGTTTACAAGTGATCTCTGAGCTACGTTCACAAACCCGTTTCCATTATTACATCTATCAACTGACCTTGTTTCTCCAATGACTCATTAATTCTGCCTCCATTTTTTCTGATCTCTCATTAACAACTGAAGGCAGTAAAACAGCGTTTTTTTCCATTGACTTTTAGTGATGGGTTTATTAAAAACATAGGAAAATTTGATGGAAAATGTACACATAGATCTGTTAAAAAATTATGTTTTTTTATAATTCTTTATTTTAGAAAAGTTTTGAAGTTACATAACGGGAAGAAAACACACAATAATTCTCAGTCAGAATATTCATACAAATAACACATAAATCTGTCAGCCAAAATGGCCAGGCCTTAATTCAGCAAATATTATATAGTTGTTATGTGTCCATAGTATAGACACTGCCAAAAAGAGTTAGGATCTATGGCCTATTGTTCCATTTAAAACCATCAATATTCAGTCTTCACTGTATAAGACATTGCTTCAACATCATATATTGACAATTGACCAAGTAAAAGGGAAAGAGAAAGACCAAAGAGAGAGGAAAAAGGACAGTTAGAAAGTAGACATGAGGGGAGGTGGAGGGAAGAGTGGGAAGGGTGGGAAGGGAGGGAGAAAGGGACTATAGAAATTTATGTGGAAGAGCGTAACCTCTACCGAACTGGAAGAGAGCAACTCCATTAGGCCAGCCAAACAAATTGGTGTGTCCGTCAGGGCCTGATGTTTTAACAGTCTCTATAAGTCTTATATAAATCAGATTGTTGGAACATCATCCAGGAAAACCACGTATTACGGAAAGCTACATACGTGTCATGGATTGAGGAGGTCAAGTCCTCTAGGTGCATAAGATCGTTCACTTTCTCCAACCACATTGACACGGAGGGGCATCTCTCTGTCTTCCAGAGCATTGGAACACACGATCTAGCCGCCATGACTACAAATCTCAATAAGGAACGTTTATATTTATGAAGAGGCATCTCACTGTGATGTAACAAGAAAAGGGTCGGGCCCAGGTCAGCTGTACACTCTGTGACAATCCTGACAATCTTTATCACTTCAGACCAAAACGTCCTAAGCTTCCTACACTCCCAAAATATATGGAGCAGGGTACCGTCTGCCTCGCCACACCTCCAACAACCCGGATCAGTAGAAGGAAAAACCCTGTGTAATTGGGCAGGAACTCTATACCATCTTGTCAATATTTTATAGTTAGCTTCCTGCAGTCTCGAGCATATTGATGTGGAGTGAGCTAAAGTAAATATATCAGATCTCTGGTCCATTGACAGTGCCAGACCTAGATCCGCTTCCCACTTCAACATAAACTGGGGAACCGGCAGATCCGGGGGGGACACCAGACACGCGTAGATCTTTGACACCGCATGTCTACAGTCATCCGCATCTAGACACATATGTTCAAATAACGTCTTCGGCCCTACAAAGGATGACTTTGGAGGATACCTCCGGAGGTAGTGCGTCAGCTGTAGGCATCTCCAGAATCCCAGAGCCCCCGGGTCCGCAATTGAGTTGAGTTGTTCAAGCGTAGGCCAAGCATCGCTAGCACCCCAACTCTCAACTCTGTCTAGTCCCGCCGCAATCCAGCATTGGAAAACGGGGTCGTCTCTGCTGGGTTTAAAATCAGGGTGACTCAGGATCGGACATAAGGTCGAGGTATGTGGAATCATCAAGGATCTGACCAGGTCATGGTCGCATACTTTGAGGGTAGCCCCAATCGTCGGGTGGTCGCAAACCATCTCACCTCGTCTGATTGATGTCCAAGGCAACGTCTGTAGTCTTAGGGAAGTAGAGTCCTGTTCGATCTGCACCCAGATTTTGTTACCGTCGTGTCTACACCAGTCTACTACTCGTGCGAGGTGACCAGCTATGTGATACAATTTAATATCTGGTAAGCTCACGCCACCCTCCCTCTTGCGTCTATGTAAAATAGATCTTGCCAATCTCGGTTTCATATTATTCCAAATAAATCGTGTCTGAATTTGTGAGATTATCTTAAAAAAGGATGACGGTATGCTGACGGGGAGTGTCTGTAGGTAATATAAGATCTTTGGAAGAATAGTCATTTTAAAGAGTTGGCATCTACCCGTCCACGTAAAGGTGGATGACAACCACCTCTCACAGTCAGCTCTTATGGATTTTACCAAAGAAGGGAAATTGGCACTATATAAGTTTCGAACATCCGGTGTAATTAGCAGTCCCAGGTATCGGAGGGCCTTAGGTGACCAGTGAAACGTAAAGGCGTCTTTTAATCTGTCTACCAAGCTGTCGGGAAGGGAAATATTTAGTGCCTCCGACTTAGCTCTGTTAATTTTAAAATTAGAGAGATAATGAAAAGTCTCCAATTCTTTCAGCAAGTTTGGCAGAGAGATCTCAGGGCGCGTCACAAAAAACAAAAGATCGTCAGCATATGCGGCAATTTTGTGTTCTGTCGACTTAATTCGTAGGCCAGAAATATCCCCATTCATCCTAATATGACGTAGCAAAGGTTCCAGGGTCAGAATAAAAATCAGTGGGGACAACGGACATCCCTGGCGAGTGCCGTTGGCAATATCCAAAGACTCGGAAAGGACTCCATTGACCCTCACTCTTGCCGATGGGACGGAGTACAGGGACAAGACCCATTCAAGCATCTTTGGTCCTAAACCTATATGAGACAGTGTCTCTTTGATGAAGGACCAATGTACACGGTCGAACGCTTTTTTCGGCGTCCGTGGATAACAACATCAATGGGGTGTTAGAAAGTTTTGCGTTATAGATTAAATTTATGGCCTTGGTGGTGTTATCCCTGGCCTCTCGCCCCAGGATAAATCCAGTCTGATCTGGGTGAACTATGCTTGGTATGAATGGGGAAAGTCTTGCCGCCAAGATCTTAGCAAATAGCTTAAGATCTACATTTAATAAAGATATGGGGCGGTAGCTAGAGCACACCAAAGGGTCCTTCCCTGATTTGTGAATTACTGTGATGGTGGCGCGTAGCGCATCTCTTGGAAGTGGGACTTTAAACGATATGGCGTTAAAGAATGATCTCAGATGTGGCACTAAGGACTTTTTAAATTTTTTATAGTAGCCAATTGTAAATCCGTCGAGGCCAGGTGCTTTACCGGATTTGGTTGAGGACAGTGCGTCTATAATTTCTTGGTCCGAAATCGGAGCATCTAGGGATTGCAGCGCCACATCCGGAAGTTTTGGCAGCCCCGAGGTTCGTATATACTCTTTAATACGTGTCCTAAGTGTATTGCCCGACAGGGACGACCTAGTAGTGTCTAAATTATACAAGGCAGAGTAATATTGCTTGAAGGCCTCAGCTATGTCCATGGGGAGTTTTGATCGTCGAGAGGTAGTGGGATGCGTTATTTCCGGCACATATGTAGTCGCCCTGTGAATTCGTGAGGCCTTGGCCAAAGACCTGCCCGCCTTATTCCCATATTCGTAGAAGTGACGACGGCAACGGGAAAGTACCCCCTTCGCCCTATAGAGCAATACAGAGCGCAGCTTTTCCCTGACATCAAACAGCTCCTTCCTCAAAGTCAGGAGGTTCTGTCTCTTGTGTCTCGTCTCAAGCTCCCTCAGTTTGGACATAAGGTCTCGGATCTCAGCGTCTCTACTCTTCTTCATTCTAGCCCCATGTTTTATTAAGATGCCTCTTACTACGCACTTATGAGCTTGCCATGTCATCACTGGAGATGTGTCAGGAGTTACGTTTAGGTCAAAATAATCTGTAATTATTTTTGTGACATCCGCCAATATTACCGGATCTTCTAATAGAGAGGCGTTCAACCTCCACTGCCACTGCCTAGGAATTGGGGAGGCAAGAGCAAGAGAAATCGTGACCATAGCATGGTCTGAAAAGGAGATCGGTTCTATTGTGGCGTCAGTTAAATGCGTCAAGTCAGCGTGTTTCAAAAGGAAAAAGTCGATTCTAGAATACGTATCATGTATTTGGGAGTAAAATGAAAAGTCTTTACATGTCGGGAACAGTAGGCGCCAAGCATCTATTAATTGGTGTGTATCTTTGTTTTTAATGAGGTCCATCAAAGTCATGTTTTAAATGTTCCATATATCTGTAGATGCTGCAATTTTTTTCCTTTTGCATTTTTCTGGTTGGAGTTTCACCTGAAAGCCTGTCCAGAGTCTGTGCTTTACACCCCAATTATCTCTGCATCTGGTGAGCTGCCTACTGCTTTTTTTTTTATTTTACAATGGATTTTTTTGCACCAAATTCTTCAAGTGATTCATGAATTTTGTGTAAAAATAATACATTTTCTTTACTTTTGTCTGTAACCATTTTAGCAGTTTATTAGAGTGAAGGACTTTAACCTACTCATATCAATGATGACTTAAGGTACCGTTACACGACGCAATATCGATTGCAATATCGCCTCAAAGTCACGTGGTGTGGTCAATTGCAATTGATATCGTGAGTGAGTCGTGTCGTGTAAGGCCGGCCTCACACTGCAGTCAGGTCCGGCCCTAACAGGGCGATGCGACTGCAATTTATCGCTGGAGCGACATCGCCTGATTTATGTGCAGACAATTATTAAATCAGGCGATATTGCATAAGCGATGTGGTAGGATCGCTCAGTGTGACACCGCAATTGCGATGTTGCAAGCAATTTCCCCTATTCATTACATTGAAAAATATCGCTAGCTGGATTGCTCATACCCAGCGAAGGAAAGTTGCTTTCACCATCCTACTTGCGTTGCCTACGATATCTCCCCGTGTGACGTCTCCAAGTCAATCTTGGAAAAGTGCCAAAAACGTGCGCTCTCCCATGAAATTGTAGGCGATATCGAATCGATATTGAGTCATGTAATGGAACCTTAAGGGTACCTTTACACGTTTCAGTGTTGAAACAATATCACTAACGATCTCGTGGGCGTGTGGTCATTAGGACATCGTTTAGAGATCGTTGGTGAGATGTCACATGCCTAGATATCGTGCACGATGCACCAACGATCCAGCGAGCAGGTATCGTTTGCACAACTCAGCGAACGATACTTGTTCACTGATGTGAATGGTCATAGTCGTTATCAACATCGTTATAGCGGTGTCACACAGAATGAATAGACGTAATAGGTACAAGTAAAAAACTCAATTGAAAAATATCGAAAGAATAGTCACAAGCAAAAATGAATTGCTTCCATCAAGTCAAAGTGCAATCCAGAAAAAAGAACAGCAAACAGATAAAAAAAAACATCCTGACAGGCACCTGTGGCACCCCAGAGTTCGGATGCCACTATGTTATTATCTCCCTCGGGGGGTAGTGTTATATCTGAGAGCAACAGAGGGTAGTCACACCAGGCAAAACCAAAGCACACAGCACCTTTTCACCTCCAGGACTGAAGGGGAAGATCCAAAACCCGGGTTCAGGGCAGCATACCTATAAATTCTGGTCTGGGGCGGAGTTAGTTAGTTCAATATAGAGTAGTACTGAGGAAGACATCCTGTGGGCTGGAGCAGTGCTAAGCTCGCCCCAGGAAAGCTAAAGCCTAGCTTGAGTGACCCGCACGCAAGGGTATGAGGAGGTAGAAGAGAGCCTGGTGCTAGTAGAGCAGTGTTGAGCTCACCCCAGAGGAACAAGCGCTAGGAAACGGACACCAGAGTTCGAGGCTGTGCAGGGCCTAATGTTCCGGCAGTCAATAGCGGGGGCTGGGGAATTCCAAGTTCCCTAGCCACACCAAGTGCCTGGAGGCAAGGCAGCATTAAGAGCCCAAGAGCAGCTGCCCGTGAAGTGGGGCTAAAGAAGGAATCGAGCTGCCTGTCATACTGACGCACACAGGAGAGAGAGGGTCGCAGCTTAGCTTTAAGAAGCAGCAGGGACCAGCCAAGAGAAAGCGCAGCAGGGAGGCCTCAGAACTTGCCAGGTGAGGAGAACCCCGAGTTGCTCCCAGGTTACATGAACTCACAGCAACATCACCTGTGGTTGAACCGGTATTGCCAGTAAAGGACATGAGGAACCAACAAACTGTGAATCTGTCTGTTAATGCACACCCTCCATCCTGCACCCTACACCTTTCAACACCCACTGCCCTGGGGATCTGCTCCACCTGTGGCGATCCAATCCATCCCAGCTGCCCGTTCATCGTCCTCAGAGGTTCTGCAGCAGCGGTCGCCACTCATAGCCACAAACCACAGGTGGTGTCACTAATAAGCTTTATAATTTTCCCCAAGAACTCCTTAACACTGAACCTAGGGTCACGGAGTCGGGTCTTCCCCAGAAACACTGCAGCCCGGTTCCGAGTTACCCACGGCCCTGGGGTGCTTTACAACCTAAATATTATGAGCTAAAAATCGGAGCTAAATATGAGTTCTTGTGTTATTAGTAATCCCTGACCTCTCTTTAAAAAAACAGGAACTTTAGTCTGGCCTTATCTTACACAAGCCTCAGGACATGAATTAGTTAAACATGGTAGAACTACTTATGCTATAATATATAATAGTAAATTGCATTATGGCTTTATCAAACATATCCTGATCAGTGTGGGCACATTAGAATTACGTTAACATTATTTGTTTACCAGTTATTTACCAGCTGTGCGACGACACATACACGTGGTGGCAGAGCCAAGCAGCTTCCCGATGTCTTGCATTAGACACATAGAATTATTTATATTTTATTCCCTCTAACAGCCATAATTTGCTCAATTGTTAAATATAGTTGCTTGATGTGCAACATTTGTCTCAGAATGGTTAGCAGCACTTTAGACAAACTGCTCCCGCTGTTTTGTGTATGATCCTTCATGAATAAATCATCAGCTTTATATTCCCCATTTTGCAGAATCAACAGAGCTTATTATCATTGTCAGTGCAGCCACCTGAGGCTTTCTTGGCCTATCAATGCTTAAGCAGACAACAAGTCTGGGTAAAACAATCATTCATTGTTTGCTTACTTGGTGTTTAATATAAATAAAGTTTTCTCAGAGCCGGTCTCCGTGGTTCACCATAGTGGTTCCTATACCATACATATCAAACACTGCACATTAACCTTTGTCTGATTTTTAACACATTGGATCACCAAATGATGGACATTATAGGACATTTTATAATTCATGCCTTGTAAGTAAAACATGCTGAGAGCTATATCCTCTGACTCTCTCATCTGCTAGCCAAGTGCTCCTCTGTTCCTCTGTGTGAGCTGCTATCAGACATCCTGGTAGCTTATTTCTTTGAGAACCAAATGATTTGTAACCCGAAATCAGACATTTCAGAACAGATAGCTGGGATAAGTTTCTTTCTAGCAGGATGAGCCCCTGCTGTCGAGTCCAAGCTTCACAGACCCTCTACAAACAGACAGGAGATGTAAGTCCATAAGGAGTTAGGGAGTAACTGTATAATCTAGCTGTACCCCGAGTATATTTCTGGGACCGTGGGGACAGAAAGTATACACACCTGGGTCTCGATTCTTTATAGCACCTCAGGGCGAGGAAATGAGTAGATCGGCTAGTAGAAGCTACACATTGAAGAGTTGCTTGGTCTCCAAGCATAATGGGGGGGTGCAGCTGGATCAAATGGCACTAGAACCACGTCCCTATGACCTTCCATTGAAAAGTTATAAACTATAATAGATTTTGTAGTTTTCAGCCATCAGATATAGGGTAGGGAAGTTAGGACTATCCAAGGGGCGGGGAAAGGAGTGATCGACCAAGAGATTATTTTCTAGTGCAAGGCAGTGTCTCGGTGTTGTCTTCTACGAAGGTCACGCCATGTATTGTGTTGAAATAAACCTGGAACCCCTGGCACCACACACATCCCATGAGTCTACCAGTGTCAAGGCCTAACCACCAACTGGTAACTGACTTATGTATTGTCTGCTTATACTTGTTGTACTACCTCCTGTATTTGCATATCCGACCATTGTAAATGTATATACAGTACACTGAATATATAGTAATTTTTCTATTGTGCCCTTAAGGCGATTAAATATATAATTTAATCCCGGATTGCTCTTTTATTTCAATCCACGGATCCAAACATCTATGTTCTCAATTTAACATCACATGCTGCTGGGGTTGATTTATGTCTCAATATAATCCTCAATATAATATGTCTCAATATAATCCTGTTAATAGACCAGGCTTACCGGTATATCGAACGAGAAACTGGTGGCAGTCCAACCAAGCTGGCAAGGCTTTGTTTCACTGATGCTAGTAAGAGGGTAAGAGGGCTGAGAGTCTCTCAGCCTGTCAGGATTTGGAGAAAGTATGGTGCCACACCAGAGCTTGTGTTGATCAGCCTCTCTTCCTTCCCGTGTCTCCCTGTGCACATGTGGAAAGGAGGTATCTGGGTAAAATGGTGCTGAACTGATCTTACATTTCCCCAGAGGGATGTGTCACGCTTTTGCAAAAGTGATGAGACCAAATTGCGTAACCCTGGCGATTATATGTGCTTTGAAGCAATCCTTAATGCAAAGTCCAGTTTCTCAGGGTAGTTTTGACAATGATAATTGGTGTCCTTTCGTATTCCCTTTTGGAGCATACTCTACACCATTTCTTTGTTCTTCCCTTTCTTGCATTTTGGAGAACCTTACTGGAAAAATGTTTCCCTGGTACAATACGAGTACCTTCAATTTCAGAAGTATTGGTATCCTAACCTTCCTGGCTGTCAAATATTAGGTCTTTGTTAACTACCTTCTGAAACTGAAGGAAGCTTCCTGTATTGCCAGCATATCAAAGCAGCACAAAAGCATTATACAGTCCTGTTCTGCCATTCATGCGCAGTAAAGAGGGTATTCATAGTGTAATGCCAGTTATGACCCATAGAGGTCACTAGATATCTATTTAAACTGTTTCCCCATACATGGGAGAATGTCTCCTTTAAGAGAATGAGCCATATAGACGGGTCCTCCCCCTGCTTCTCTGGATGAAGGAGACAGCAGACATGTTCCTGAGAAGACATGCATCTTTAGCTCCTGTCCCTTCTTTCTACACTCTCTTTCTCTCCTGTTAGATGATCCCAGTAAGAGCAATGCAGTTACATGATTTTGTGTAGAATCTGTGTGAGCAAGTTGTAATCCAACCACTGTTACAGAGAGAGAGCTGTGAGATAGGAGACATGTTATACCATGTACTTCTTCATGTTAGCATGTTTGCATTGTATGTAGATAAAGGTATTTTGTGTAGAATACTGTAAAGTGTAGTGTATTGTGCTCTGAGATACATCATTTGAGTTAGTGTCCCCTGTATTGTATATAGAGAGATGTACCACTTTATAGAATAGAGCCTACTGCAGTGACCTTTACCCTAGTTAGTGATGTTCACTGCATCCTTTGTTGTATTACTGCTGTGTTAATTGCTCTAATGTACCCAGTACTGACTGATTATTCTGTACCTTGTATTATAGTTTTTACAGCAATCAAGTTCACTCCATCACAATAAATTAAGACTACAGAACCTCTACAGTCTATTTACTGAGAAGTGGACGAGGGTTAGCTGTAAGCAGAAATCCACAGCATCATACGTGGACGGAAGCAGAACAAGTACCATCTGTACAACGTGCATGGCCAGCTTTTTGTATCATACTTTTGTTTTTTGTATGGCATTGTATAGTTTAAGGACCTGATTTTAGAGATATACAGTACACTCCCCCCAGTGGCGTAACTTCAGGCTCAGGGGTCCCGATGCGAAAGCTCCAACAGGGCCCCCAATTATTGCAAATCTTTGATAGTATTAGTCTTTTTCTAAAGGCCAAAGGGACTTTTGGGGCCCCACTAGGCTGCAGGGCCCGGGTGCGATCGCAACCCCTGCAAATATTGTAGTTACGCCCCTGACTCCCCCATAAAAAAAAAATCCAATGGGACTTCTGTTGTGGTACATCGAAGATTGACAGGTGACCTGTTGTCACAGTGTATTGTGGTCAGGACGAGGACATGTCTCTTGTCCTTCCTTATACTTAACCTCAAGCATATTGTCTCTGCATTGGGCTCTCCTCTCATCCTTTCTGAGCAGTTGCTCAATTAGTGGCTTAGGAAGACCTCTCTGATTGTTTCACATGGAGCCCATACAACAGTATCCCTGACAGAGAAGGACTTGAAGAGTAGCGTGCTGGTGTAGAAGTGATCCACGTAGAGGTGATAACCCTTATTCATCAGTGGGTGTATCAATTTCCACACAATGTTGCCGCCCATTTCCGGAACAGGGGGCATTCAGGGGTTCAATTTGGGTGTCTCTCCATTTGTAAACCCTAAATTTGTGGATGTACCCTGATATACTCTATATCAATTGCTGAAGGGCTTGTCTCGTCCCAGGGTGCCTTGCTGGGAGTCTTTCCTGAGTAGATGAAGAGGAGACGGAGAAAGAAAAAAAAGGAATCTTGGCACATTCTCAATGCGGTGCGTGACGGTTGTCGTAGGTAAGGGATTTATCCCAAACACCCCAGCACACTACATAAAACATTCAGTCCTGGCTGGATGTGTGAACTTGTTTAGTATGGGCTGTATATTTCCAGGACTCAAATGTTCAGGGGATGTCACGGTAGCGGTCCCCAGAGGTCGTGGCCTCGACCGGACATTGTTAAAGGGGGTTATTTACAGGGGATAAAGTTTGTCGTGATGCCAACTGAAGTTCTAGCCCATAGGTGGCCAGGGGCTGCTGTGGGGACTTCCAAGGGGATGGTAAGGTAGCCATGTGTTAAGCCTTCTCCAGTTAAAGTTGGAGAAGTCCATTGGAAGGTGTAAAGATATGGGTGGATGGATGGTGCAGGGTAGCTGAAGCTGTGGCTCAGGTAGGAGTAGGCAGACACAGAAAGGAGGAGATGAGACACAATGCTGGTGGTTCTCACCATTTACTTAGTGTTGAAGCAGAGTACAGCCCAGCCGGAGAACAAAGTCCATCACGATTACAGCCTGGCCAGCCCAGAAGTATTCAGGGTCCACTTTGCTATGTCCTTCAAGTTTACAAAAATATCCAGGGATAACTGGGGATCCTTGATAAACACAAACCCCTTAAATCTGTCAAACTCTATCACTGACCCAAGTTGGCGAATCTGGAGTTCTTGCTGGGTCACCCTCTGCTTGTCCTGCTTGTCCTGGATTACTTGAGTCTGGAATGCCTTGTATCAGGCCTGTTATGCCTCCTCCTCAGCAACGGCGGCTGCCCGTCTTGCAGCCTGGCAGTCCTGGACAAACACCTTGGCGGTGACTATCTCTGGATCTTCTCCTTGCGCTATGGGTGCCATCACCTGTACACCCGACTTGGGATCGGCTACAGGTAGGGACCCCACAATGGCTTTGCAAGGGAAGCATATTAGGTTTTCTCAAGGCTGCATCCAGTGGAAATACAGTGGTTGGGGGCTTAATACCCTTCCTCCGTTGCTCTGATGGGCTCTAACGGGGCCGGGAGCATCTCTGCTGGTACACGTCCTTCCGCCCGATCCACCCCCATGTTGATAGGACTTCTCCCAGGCATGCAGGGATTCCACCAGGGTGTTGCCTTTAGTCGGTGGAGCGGTGGCCCTCTGTTCCCTCGCCTGCTCCCCACTAAGCTTTGCCTTGGTATGGGACAGTAGTATCCTCTGCTTCTGAGTCCACTCTGCCAGCTGCGCTACCTGAAGCTGGGTTATCTGTTGCTCCAGCTCCCCATCTCCAGAGTGATGGACCAAGCAAGCATTATCACCGGGTTCGGCCGGACGGACCCCACATCATCCACAAACTCCCTGGGGCCAGGGCTGCTGCCCTGTTGCCTTGCAGTTGGCAGGGACTGACATGAAGCTTTTCCCCGCACCTCCAGACGCCGACAACTCTCCTTTCTCCGTGCACACCACATCAATGGTGTCCTCATTTCACACATGCTGCTTGTTGTTCTTTCTCTCCTTCAGACTCCAGCCCCCCTGTTTTTGAGCGATCCTGGCTCTGGGTGTCGACTTGCAAAAGGGGAGGCAGTGCATACTGGTTGAGGGACACACTGGTCTATATTAGAGTCCATTGAGGGGGCTGTCTGTATTTTTTGGTGCCATGGCTGGGCTCTTCCCACGATGGGAGGGTGCGATACTCCTCTAGACCAGCACATGGTACTGTAGCATAGCAGCTGCCATTACACAGTTCAATAACACACAGTCTTTGGCACATTAGTAGCACACAGGACCCCATTGGAATGGGGCTTTGGCATCCTGTTCATGACTCTAGAAACGTGCAGTGGTCATGATGGCAGTTTACTTGACCTTCCAGGGGTTAACAGTTCATGGGATGTCATGGTGGATGTCCCCAGAGGTCGTGGCCTCGACTGAACATTGTTAAAGGGGGTTATTTACAAGGGATAAAGTTTGTCATGACTCCAACTGGAGTTCTGAATATGCAAAGAGAGTCTGTGGAGCCTCGTTTAGGAGTCTCAACACAGGACTAGCCAGATCTTCCTCTAGTGAAGGACCTAGCCATGATAACCACCATATTAAGTGGCCCTATGAGTCAATATCCAGCTCTTTACAAGCTTAAAGATAAGACAAGGGAATACCAAGGCCAGATATCCATCCACAGACAGCTGTTTCGGAGTGTTGCCCCTCATCAGTGTGGAGTAGGATTCTGGCTAGGTGGGAGCAATGCCTAGTAGACCAACAAAACAAAGTATTCACTGATCTCAGGGAGACCAGTTCAAGAAAACACTGCGGGCAGCCGGCTAAAGCGCTCAACACAGTTAATTCCTAGGCCCATTGCCCCTGGGAATTTTGAATATGCAAGTAGAGTCTGTGGAGCCTCGTTTAGGAGTCTCAACACAGGACTAGCCAGATCTTCCTCTAGTGAAGGACCTAGCCATGATAACCACCATATTAAGTGGCCCTATGAGTCAATATCCAGCTCTTTACAAGCTTAAAGATATGACAAGGGAATACCAAGGCCAGATATCCATCCACAGACAGCTGTTTCGGGGTGTTGCCCCTCATCAGTGTGGAGTAGGATTCTGGCTAGGTGGGAGCAATGCCTAGTAGACCAACAAAACAAAGTATTCACTGATCTCAGGGAGACCAGTTCAAGAAAACACTGCGGGCAGCCGGCTAAAGCGCTCAACACAGTTAATTCTTAGGCCCATTGCCCCCTGGGAATTTTGAATATGCAAGTAGAGTCTGTGGAGCCTCGTTTAGGAGTCTCAACACAGGACTAGCCAGATCTTCCTCTAGTGAAGGACCTAGCCATGATAACCACCATATTAAGTGTCCCTATGAGTCAATATCCAGCTCTTTACAAGCTTAAAGATATGACAAGGGAATACCAAGGCCAGATATCCATCCACAGACAGCTGTTTCGGGGTGTTGCCCCTCATCAGTGTGGAGTAGGATTCTGACTAGGTGGGAGCAATGCCTAGTAGACCAACAAAACAAAGTATTCACTGATCTCAGGGAGACCAGTTCAAGAAAACACTGCGGGCAGCCGGCTAAAGCACTCAACACAGTGAATTCCTAGGCCCATTGCCCCCTTCACTAGAGGAAGATCTGGCTAGTCCTGTGTTGAGACTCCTTAACGAGGCTCCACAGACTCTATTTGCATATTCAAAATTCCCAGGGGCAATGGGCCTGGGAATTCACTGTGTTGAGCGCTTTAGCCGGCTGCCCGCAGTGTTTTCTTGAATTGGTCTCCCTGAGATCAGTGAATACTTTGTTTTGTTGGTCTACTAGGCATTGCTCCCACCTAGCCAGAATCCTACTCCACACTGATGAGGGGGCAACACCCTGAAACAGCTGTCTGTGGATGGATATCTGGCCTTGGTATTCCCTTGTCATATCTTTAAGCTTGTAAAGAGCTGGATGTTGACTCATAGGGCCACTTAATATGGTGGTTATCATGGCTAGGTCCTTCACTAGAGGAAGATCTGGCTAGTCCTGTGTTGAGACTCTTAAACGAGGCTCCACAGACTCTACTTGCATATTCAAAATTCCCAGGGGGCAATGGGCCTAGGAATTCACTGTGTTGAGCGCTTTAGCCGGCTGCCCACAGTGTTTTCTTGAACTGGTCTCCCTGAGATCAGTGAATACTTTGTTTTGTTGGTCTACTAGGCATTGCTCCCACCTAGCCAGAATCCTACTCCACACTGATGAGGGGCAACACCCCAAAACAGCTGTCTGTGGATGGATATCTGGCCTTGGTATTCCCTTGTCATATCTTTAAGCTTGTAAAGAGCTGGATATTGACTCATAGGGCCACTTAATATGGTGGTTATCATGGCTAGGTCCTTCACTAGAGGAAGATCTGGCTAGTCCTGTGTTGAGACTCCTAAACGAGGCTCCACAGACTCTATTTGCATATTCAAAATTCCCAGGGGGCAATGGGCCTAGGAATTCACTGTATTGAGCGCTTTAGCCGGCTGCCCGCTTTGTTTTCTTGAACTGGTCTCCCTGAGATCAGTGAATACTTTGTTCAACTGGAGTTCTGACCTATAGGTGGCCAGAGGCTGCTATGGGGACTCATGTAGATTTCTCTATGTTGAGCCCCAGGCTTTGGGGTACTCGGGTATCAGGCTCCAAGGGGTTAACGCTCCTGTGTCACATGGAGTGGTGGCCGCGCCTGATCCCGTGTCCTGGGTGACACTTCAAAAAGGGTTATATTTACAGGGGATGCAATGTACAGTTCTCTTGATGCCACCTGTAGTTTCTGGTGATGAGTCACCAGCGCCGCCACAGTCCCCCGGAGGTAGATGGTAATGCGGCTTGGTTGGTAAAATCCCCTACAGGTAGGGCTGGACCTCCGGGGCAGCATTCCTGCAAAGGGAACAAGTTCATGCAAAAGGAAACACAGGCAGAGGCAAAGTCACTTTCTTCCGGGTACTTTACTGTTGGTTGTAGCAGCAGCGGTTATAGTTAACAGTACAGCACGTCAGATGTTACAAAGACAGGTAGCTTAACGGGTGGCTGCAAGTGGATCCCAGTTGGTATGGTGGAACCCTTGGTGTACCTTCGTTAATTAACCCGTGTCCGTTCTTCCCCCTTTGGATCGATCTATACCCAGTAGCTCCATGTAGGTAGTACCGGGAGTCCCCTCCCTCGTTGGTAAGGAAGCAGGCAGACCTCTCCGATAGCAGGGTGCTGCGGCTGATGAACAAGCCACAGCAGCCGGTTGCCGACTGCAAGCTGGACTTGGCCGGTTCCTAGGGCCCGGCGTTCCCCTGGGTGGACTGGAGTATCCCCCTGGAGTATGGACGCTCCACTCTGAGGATCTCCCTTTCTCTCTAGGGCCCGTACTTCTCTTGTCGGCCGCCCTCTTTCAGGACCTCCTCAAGGTCCCTTATTCTTTCCTCCGGTGCGGCTTGTAACCGACCCGGTATGACCTTCCGCCTCGTTCCACTTAGCTATTCTTTCCTAGAATCCTCCCTCCTCCTCCATCTCCTCCTGGTCCCTCAGCCGAGCGACCTAAGGCCTCAAAGATTTCGCAGCAAAGACAAAGACCTTCTTGTTCCCCCTAGAGGTGAATTTATTCCCTTCCAGGTAACCTCCCACCCTTAACTAATGTGGGATTGCTGGGAATGGATACCACTCACCATCCTAGGGTCCACCTGCAGCTGGAGCATTTATACCTCTTTTACGGATGTAATACTCCTCTGTGACGCCTGCATTTGCGGGGCGCCACATCTACCGGTCCCTGAACCTGGGTTCTGACATTCTTTTTACTGAACTTTATTCACAGTGCTGTAGAGTCTTTTGGGCTCTGGTGTAAAATTTTATCACCCGTGTGTTGGTCAAATGTTTGGGCCCAAGTAGCATTTTAATTTTCTGTCAAGAGTTGAGTTGGCTCCCCTCCCCCATTATGAAGGAATATACCCCCAACCCCATCCTGTACTAATGTTTCTCATCCTGGACCTATCCTGGATCATATGTCTCCCATCCTGGACTCCTTCGTGGTGTATATGTCTCCACTCCTGGGCACCTTCCTGGTGTATATGTCTCCCATCCTATGCACCTTACTGGTGTATGTTTTCCATCTTGGGCTCCTTCATGGTGTATACTATATGTTTTGCAACCTGTATGTATGTCTCCTGTTCTGCTGCTGGTTTTTTTAATGCGTAAAAAAAATAATTCTAACCACCTTCCCTCCACTACCCTGGCACACTGTATCAACTTCTGAAGACTGCAAACATGAGGCGACACATGACATCATTGTCATGCATTATCATCATCTGCTGGCCTCTGATAGGCCGGCAGCTTGTATTGTAGGGCAGGGATTGATAGGCCTCTGCGCAACAATACTTTAAGCTGAATGTGTAGCCAAAGATGCACATTCAGGTGAAGTATGCACTGACAGACCTCCTCCCTGCTCGGGCTTAGTTATGCTCACAACCTCTGCGACTGTTTTTGTTATGACCTTCTCTTTTCAGTATACTTAGATACAAGTGTGGCGCCCTGCTCATGCAGGTAACCACAGATCTCCCTAATGCACAGCTGGGTTTCCACAGCAGGTACCTACTACATGCAACAGGTTCCACCCCGGCACAGTAGGGGGAGCACCACTTGCTGACTTTAGGCAAGATCCCCTATTAATACTGCTGCTCTGCTAGGGGCAGAGTTAGTCAGAGTGTGCAGATGCTAGGAGAGCTGCAAGGACGTCCTGGTGGTCGGTGCTGTGATTAGGCCCGAACCAGTGACCCGGGGTCGCCCTTCAGCATCCCGCCAGCCTAAGTGGAACTTAGGGCTAGGAGCAGAGAACCCAAAGGGAGCAAGGAACTTGAGGGCGTTCGTCCCAAGAGAAACACCGGATATTGGGGATCCGCACCTGTGGGACACTATAGGACCACAGAAAATCCCATCGCACCGTGGAGGCCTCGGCTACCCACTTTGTTCACCCCTGTGAGTCAAGAGAGGGAGCCAGACACAGCAGGGCAGAGCAGCAGTGATCAGGAGAAGGTATCCCGGAGACCGCACAGAAGGAGAGGAAGACACTACAGTCAGGAAGAGAGAGGAGGCAAGTCAGGCTGCAAGCATGCTGTGCTTCAGACAAACACTACAGAACGGTGGAGGCCTTATACCCACTTGCTGTGGGGACCCACTGTGCAACCTGTCTACCCGTCAGTGCCCTGGATCGTTTTACCTGCTTAACAATAGTAAAAGGTAAAAGAGACTTTCCTGCGTGTGTGTATCCTTCCTTTCCACTCCCAGTATCCTCCATAGACTGTTCCAACTCTCACTATACAATCCCAGCTCCACTCCAACCTGTCCCTCCTCACTACGCTGCCCCGGAGGTCCAGACCTGCCTGCGGAGGACTACACCATCTCAGTCGCAATACCACCGACCTCCGGCGGACTGTGGCGGCGCTTCTGTTACTCACCAGAAACTGCAGGTGGCATCACGACAACTAACTTTGTGAATAATCCCTTGTACATAGGAACTGTCCCCCGGGACACGGGATCAGGCGCGCCCGCCATTCCCCGTGACACAGTTAACTTTTCTGCCGCCTGATACCCGAGTACCCCACACCCAGGGCCAACACACAAGCAGTCTAATAGTTTGCACTCACAAACTAATTTTCCTGCAACCACTGTAGAACTGCAGTGTTTTGCCATGATTTTAGGAGGGGACCACAAATTGTGATCACAGCCTTAATGCTGCATGATACGATGGCTCATTAATCAGTCCTCTTTTAGCTTCCTGCAGTGAATACATCCTTTAATGAAGATCCTATCCAGGAGATGGAGCAGTGGATTGATAAATACACCATTCAGCTTCCTCCACTGACCAGCTTTATTCTGCCTATATATGCTACACAAACTAGAATTTTTGATTGTTTTCAATCACAGTCACTTGAAACAATGACATACATCACATTCTTACATGGGGATGCTGAAATGAACAAACACTCTGTATTTTTTCTTCTAGTCTTGAGGTAAGACCAGTGCATCACTGTGGTTCGAGCAGCTTGCCGAAGAGCAGAGAGAGTGTAAGATCTTCCTACTGTATTACCCTATTACCTGTATTTTAAAACCCTTCAGGCACACCTTGGGTTCAGTGGTTTATGTCCAGTGAAGAAATTCAATCAACAGTAATTTCCTTTCATTTTAGAACTTTCAAGTTGCTGCAAACTGGAGAGGCAGATCCAAATGTTGGAAAATACCTAAACAGGTATATTTAAGGGCCACGTCACACACACAGATATTTGTGCAGATATTGTTTGCAGATCTCTGGTTGCAGTGAAATCATGGACACATTGCTCCATTTGTACACAGCCACAAAATGGAACAATATGTCCATGATTTCACTGCAACCAGAGATCTGCAAACAATATCTGTACAATTATCTGTGTGGGTGACATGGCCCTAAAGGGAACCTGTCATCTAATCTAGCCCTCCTAACCTATGAATACCTGTCCCTGCAGCCAGGGCTGGCTCCAGGTTTCTGTGGGCCCCGGGCGAAAAGGTCTCAGTGGGCCCCCTTTAAGTACATATCGCGGACTATATATATATATATATATATATATATATATATATATATATACTATATATTGCCGCACACTTACCGCAAGCCCCATAGACAATGCATGGGGCTTGCCGCAAACGTGTAGCAAGTGCAGCCCCTAGACAGTAAATGCGGCAGATGCGGGTTTTTTTTACCGCAACTGCCACATTTTTTAAAAAACCCCTATGTGAAGGCAGCCTTACAGGAACAGTGACTGCTGAAACCAGCAAGAGCTGTTTCTGACAGTGAGTATATTACACATTGTTAGGGCTAAAATGCGATTGCGTTCCCTTGCGCTTTTTAAAAATACCCTTCAAATGCAAAATGTTGCATTTTTGTGCGTCTGAGGATTCTTGGTATATACACAAGCATTCTCAAGCACACAAATAATGCAAGCAGCTCAATGGAGCCACACTGCATTATGGGTGGCACCGCAGCCAAGCGGAGTGTCTGGCCGTCCGGATCTCTCTTCTCCTCACCTTTCTTCTTGCTGCTCCGGTCTCCTCCGGTCACTCTGCACATATCAGCACAGTGATGACATCGTGCCCCTCCATGCTGAGCTGCAGAATGCAGACAGCGGCAGAAGAGACTCTGGAGAAGAATGCTGCTGGCAAAGGCGGCTGGGACTATAGGAGCGGAATCCGCGGGGGGCTACCACGTGGCTCTGCTCCGTACACCTCGTACGCACGCGGCTCTGCTCCGTACACCTCGTACACACACGGCTCTGCTCCGTACACCTCGTACACACGCGGCTCTGCTCCGTACACCTCGTACACACGCGGCTCTGCTCCGTACACCTCGTACACACGCGGCTCTGCTCCGTACACCTCGTACACACGCGGCTCTACTCCGTACACCTATGGCTCTGCTCCGTACACCTCGTACGCACGCGGTTCTGCTCCGTACACCTATGGCTCTGCTCCGTACACCTCCGTACACACACGGCTCCGCTCCGTACACCTCATACACACACGGCTCTGCTCCGTACACCTCGTACACACACGGCTCTGCTCTGTACACCTCGTACACACATGGCTCTGCTCCGTACACCTAGTACCCACTCGGCTCCGCTCCATACACCTCGTACACACACGGCTCCGCTCCATGCACCTAGTACACACTCGCCTCTGCTACATTCACACTGTAAATCCCTCCTGACCCCACACATAACCTTCACCTAATTGCCATACACCTAGTACACACTCACCTCTGCTACATTCACACTGTAAATGCCTCCTGACCCCACACAAACTTCACCTAATTGCCATACACCTAGTACACACTCACCTCTGCTACATTCACACTGTAAATGCCTCCTGACCACACACAAACTTCACCTTATTTGAGCATCATTCATGGTGGCCAGCACAGTCCTGGATACACTGAGGAGCTGATCATGAGACCCCTGACTCCTCCCCATCCATTGACATCATCATAGGTCCTGTCAGCCTGAGCCCAGAGTGTGCAGCTCTGTCGGCTCCCGTGGAGGGGGGAGGAGGGAGACCTCCGGTGCTGCAGGAGCCTGAAAATGGCCCCCCAGCTGCCCCCTGGATATGGCCCTGGCTGTGGGGGCAGTGCTCAGGGGCCCCTGAGGCTAGGGTCACACTTGCATTGTGACCCTAACCTTATGCAAGTATTGTATGTTGCAGCGCATAGCGTTTAATGCTATGCGCTGGAGGCAGCCCATAGAAACCCGACGTTTACCTTGACAACCACTGGTTGTCAATGTAAACATCGGGTTTCTATGGGCTCAGTTGCTGGCCGCACTTAGCGTTAAACGCTCTGCGCTGCAGCAGACAATACTTGCGTCTGGCTAGGGTCACAATGCAAGTGTGACCCTAGCCCTCAGGGGCCTGGTGGGCCCCCTCCAAGCAGTCGGGCCCCGGCATTTTCCCGGGTACGCCGGGTGCTGACGCCGGCCCTGCCTGCAGCCTAAAACTACTATAATAACCATCCCAGTCTGACATTTTATGTAGGGGTACAAGCTGAATAAATCTTTTATTACACTTACATTTTTCTTGTCGGCTGGGCATTCCTTGGGGGTCTTTGTCAGGTGGGCAGATGACATGCTGAAGGCGGCCTGTGCAATGAGCACACACAGCCCTACATCACAGGAAGTGACGTGTACAGGAATCACGTGACCCGCCGTGTCACAGTAATGCAGCCACAGGCGGGGAAATACAAACATGCCCGCGCTCTGCCACCAGAATTACGCCCATCAGGGCGTCAATTGAGCACTGAGGCGTGGGCAGCGTGGACCAGGAGACCCTGCCCACCTGACAAAGACCCCCAGGGAACGCCCAGCTGACAAGAAAAATGTAATTGTAATAAATGATTTATTCAGCTTGTACACCTACATAAAATGTCAGACTGGGATGGTTATTATAGTAGTTTTAGGCTGCAGGGACAGTTATTCATAGGTTAGGAGGGCTAGATTAGATGACAGGTTCCCTTTAAGCCCTCTCCTTTTCTTGTTGTAAAGTTAAATGATCTAAAAAAACCATTCCTGTACTCATTGGTTTTCAGTAGGAGGAGGTGACATTTATATGTACATGTGTGGTCAATATAAAGGACCGGAGAATGGCTTATTGCTTCCAAAGACAATACTAAGGACCAGAGGGCACTCACTGGTATTGGACGAAATGTGGTTTTGGATGCTAAATAGGAAAGGGTTTTTTACAGTTAGAGCAATCAGACTGTGCAATGAGTGAATTAACTGAAAATCAGCCAGTGAACCCCCTTTGATGGTAGAGTTTAAGGCTAGTGTGGCGCCCCTGCGGCTAGGCACCACAGGGTAGTATTACACTTTAATTAAAAATGTGTTTTTCCCTATAAGGTCATCAGTTCAGGGTTCACTTTATGGAGTCTGCTTTTTACACCCACCTAGGACCACACCACTAGAATAGGGGGAACTGGTAATTTAGTAGGTCCCATAGGGGTAGGGGTGGAGCCTAGGTTAGAGTAGTGGGAGGGAAGTGACAGTTAGTCAGACGGAGCTCGGAAGGTAGACAGGAAGGTCAGGCCTGACAACCCAGCTGAGAGGAGGGAACCTCTTCTTTAAGTGGGGGCCCAGGACAGCAGGCAATGGACCAGGACTGGTAGGAGCCGGCTGCTCACGTTGGGGAGCATCGGCATTGCGGATAGCCGAAGTAGTCTGGAGTTTACCACTGGCTATAGACCGACAAGCTGCGGGCCCAACATAACCGGGTTGCCGTACGCACCACAAGGTTCCTCGCCCCTCAGAATCACAATAGATCCAGAACTGGTGGGGTAACAGCCCGAATACTGATGTCGGGGGAGATAAACGACTCCTCTTAAATCCGGGAAAGGATAATCATTCCTTACTGAAGGAGATCAGGGGACTCGCGGAAGAGCTCTGCGAGGGTGGAAAGTAAGAAAGATAAGTTAACTCAGAAAGCCATAGAAGGAAGGACATCTAGAGACTCCATAACAGGGAACTTGGAGCTGGTGACCAACCCCCAGTAAACCGGATTGTACCATACACCATCATCATCTGTCGGTACCTATTAAAGTAGAGTAAACTTGCTTTGGACTCTGTCTTCCTTACTGTGGTGCCTGGAGGGCTCAGCATCACCGGCAGCTAAGCAGAGGGGTAAGAACTGCAGCACCATCTCCATTACTGCCCTCCCTCACCATCTTCCTTCATTGCTGCCCTGAGGTAAAGCTCCACCTGTGAGGAGCTGTTGCACACTTTGCTGCACCCACCATCACCTCAGCGGCCGGCTTGCAGCGCCGGTACCATATTACCGGGAACTACAGGTGGCGTCACGATCCCTTGTAAATAACCCCTTCTCCTCTCATCAACGTCCCCTTCAAATGATCACCAGGGCACGGCACCTTGATCCCGTCCACCCGAGACTCCCTATTCAGCAGACCCGGTGACCGAGTACCCCCTAGCCCTGGCCGCATCATTTTCTGGCGTCACGAACAGGATTGAACCAGCCTGGTATTTACCAGGTAAAGTGTACCTTAAGACATTATTTTATTGACTGTTTGTGTGGCCGCCATTACATCGCCTCAGGAATTACAACTGCGCCACAGTGAGAGAAAAGAGCGGGAATATAAGCCCCGCCCCTTCGTTCTGCTGAGGAGTGAAGAAAATAGTGGCGGGCTCGCAAATGTAAGAGACTATGTGCTGGCCCAGGGGCGTGCCTCGGCCCCTCAGCAACCATGGGCCAAGAAAGAGGCGCCAAAGAGTCTCTCCGCCCCCCTTTCCGTCAAACAACCAAGGGGGCGGGTTGAGGACCCGCCCATGCCAGGTCAAGACTATCAAAACTAAACAGGTCACGGCCGGAGGGCAGAATGAGAACCAGTGCCAGACTGCGGACTCGTTACCCGCAAGTGACCTGGTAGAGATGGCGGTACCAAGGATTGCTGATGTTATTCGTGAGGTGGAGGAGCAAAAAAGAGCTAACCAAGCCACCCCGGGCACCCCAACCCTAGAGACCATTGGAGAAGATCTGATTTTCTGGGGGACGGCGCTGCGAAACCTGCAGGCCCGCTTGCAGGAGTCTGCAGATTGGACCATCCGGCACTGGAGTGCTGAAATGGTCCTAACCGTGGACCAGCGGACGGAAGAGCGAAACGCCCGGCGGCAGAAACCGGAACTGGGAGTATCGGTAGCTACACAGACCGAGTGCCCGGTAACCGGAGAAGCTTCCACCAACACAGAGGTAACCCCACTGGTGGCAGGAAACGGAGATCCAACACCGTGACTGCCAAGGAGTCCGGACAAGAGGAGACCACCGAGAGTGACCTAATCCGTTTCCCCGGGGAGCCGACTGACGAGAAAGATGATGAGGTCAGTGTCGGAGAGGAGGAGGGATCGGAGGAAGGAGCCGTCGGAGCTGTGCTGGGGGAGAAAATGGCTAGAAGGTTGGAGGAATGTTTAAAGTAGGGATGGGGGGGAGGGTATTCATTGTATAGGAGGGGAGGGAAGATAGTGTAATTAGTAACCAGGGCACACGTAATCATTTTGGGGGTGGCATGGGGGGGTGGGGTTAGTACAGTCAATATAGTAGGAAGGAATAGAGGTAAAGAGAGATGCATAAAGTGCATGTACACTAATGCCAGAAGCCTCACCAACAAAATGGAGGAATTAGAATTGATTTTGTTGGAAAATAATTATGACATGGTGGGGATTTCGGAGACATGGCATACTCCCTCATTAGGTATTATGATAAGTAGAGGCTATATTCTTTAGCCCTTAGGGCATGTTTGCTGGTGCCCTGTTCGTCAGAAGATCACGCCCTATTGGGCGTGATCTTTTATTCATTTTCTAGGCAGGCCCTCCCTGCTCTCCACGACACTGGCCAGGAATGAATGACGTGAATCGCGTCATTTCTGGGATTGGGTGACGTCAGAACACCCACGCCGCTCGTTCGGCTTCAAGCCTTCTGTGATGACGTATGATTGACGTCAAATCCGGTGGCTATATGTAGACGCAAACTGACGGTGACTGTAATACAGACTTTATCTCCTGATGAAGTGCGCATTTGGTGCACGAAATGCGTTGGGGCTAATTAAATCTTTTATACTACTTGGACCGGATTGGACATCTATATCTTACCCAACAGCGCGGACCCCTATCCACCCGTTCTCCTGCTTACATGTGGCTAATTTTTCCATTGGGTGGCTCACAGCAGCTTGGCATTTGTAAGTGGTTGTGTCTCACACAACCCGTTAAGGTGAGTGGTTTTTAACCATACTTCACCGACTACCAGCTATCACCCAGTGATGCGCCCAACACCCGACGATCGCTTGGATAGTTCAGGGTCTCGGGCGCAGACTGGTGATCGCTGGTTGTTGCCCCTGTCACACATGCCGATGCATGCGTGACAGCGGCAGACCAGCGACCGAAAAATGGTCCTGGCCATTTCGCTGATGACTGGGTTTTGGAAGAAGGTTGAAGCCTTGGTGAGTAATGTCCTGGATATAAGGATCCCCCTGGATCCAGCCACATATCTCCTAAAAGTTTATCCGCATGGTCTGGATAGGGCTAGAGCTAGACTATGCTCACATGTTTTAACAGCAGCTAAATGCCTGATTTTTCTGTTGTCGCATAAAATCGCTCCTCCATCTGTATCAGAGCTATATGCCAGAATTAAAGACATTTACTGGGGCGTGGCCTAGCCAGCAATGTGAGTAGACGTGCACCTGGAGCTCTCCCGCCGGTGACCGCTGCATACGCCGACATTGCTGAGCCGCAGAACCCCACAAGTTACCGGAAACCCGGTGAGAGGAGTCCCTGACAGCCCTGAGAGCAAGCCTGGCTGCACAGGAGGCCGTGATGACCCGCACGAGGCAGCAGGATCTCGGCGCCGGCAAGGGAGGGAGGAGCCAAGATGGCGCTGATGCACAGGAGGAGGTGGCGAAAGCAAACGCAGTGTGTGTAAAGAGGATGGCAGCAGCGGCCCGATTGGAGAGATTTGTAAGGGTGGAAGCAGGGGAGCAAAAGGCTGGAGGTATGGAGCAGGAGACTGGGGTATAGGACGAGATGGAGGTGCAGGACCCTAATGTGATGTGAGCATGGGACATCTGGCACCCAGCAAGTGGAGCAAGGTGATGAATGGGATTCAGATGTGGACACTAATAAGGGGGAGCCCACCCTGAGTGACATATTTGCTGTAGTGTCATTATGTAAACAGAGCCTCACATCTTTGACCCATCAAGTTACTGGGATACAGGCTGAGATCACAAACATAAAGGTTGCCATGCAAAAAGCTGAGGTGCGCACAGGAGAATTGGAGGAGCGTGTGAGCACTGCAAACAACAGTATTGTGACCATACAAGCAGCTCAGAATAAGCTTGATAAACAAATAGCTGCAGTGATGGCTAAAAATGACAACTTAGAGAACAGATCACGTTGAAATAATGACAGGATAGTGGGGGTTCCTGAAAAAGCGGAAGGACCCAATACAACAGAATATATTGAAAACTGGCTGCTGGAAAAATTTGGAGTAGATAAATTGTCCAAAGTATTTGTGGTGGAGAGAGCCCATAGGGTCCCGCTCAGACCCCACCCTCCGGTAGCAGCTCCCCGGGCTATACTGGCTAAGCTGTTAAACTATAGAGACAGAGACACCATTCTCCATACAGCCAGAAATATCAAAGATATGACAATAGATGGGCAGAATATTTCATTTTACTCAGACTATTCGCCGACTGTGCACAGGATGCGTATGAAATTTACGGAAGTGAAGAAAAGACAGAGAATTGGGACTGAAATACTCCATAATGTACCCAGCTAAACTTAGACTGGTAGCGCTGGGAAAGGTGCACTTTTTACAATCCCGGAGGAGGCCATGGATTGAATTGAAAAGAATAGCAGAAGAGTTCGGGAATACAAGGACAGTTGAGATAAAGTGGAGTGCAGTTTGCGCATTTAATGTTTCTTGTTACAGGATTTGCAGGATGATGTGGACTTGAGCAGTTCGGTAAAGGTGTATGCAGATAAGAAGTGCTTTAAATAGTTATGTTTATATAAGGCGGGAAAGGCTTTGGAAAAAGCAACTGTTTTACTTTTTGTTGGTGTTGTGGTGGGACTATACGGCTGGAAGGATAGGTCGGTTTAATTCACCCACTCTCTATTTGAGGGGACAAAAATGAAGGAGTTGGAGGAGGTGGGGTGAGGAGGATAGGAGATCAAGGGAAGTTGGATATTGGTACATGGGTAGAGATGGGAAGAGGGGGGAGAGGGGTAGACAGCATCGAGATAATTTGAGAGGCTGGTTCTGTATAAGAGCACTGATTTTGTTGCAAGATGGAGGGAATACTTAAAATTCTGATTTGGAATATCAGAGGGTTGGCAGACCGAGGAAAACGGGCAGCCATTTTACAAAATGTTATGGTTTATAAACCTTCAATAATATGCCTTATGGAAACGCATCTTATTAAAGAGAAAACTGGAATCTAAGCGAGAAAATGGATTCAAAAGGCGTACTACGCTACATATTCTGCCTATGCGAAGGGGGTGTCGATAGTGGTGCATGCAACGCTACCATTTGAAGAAGTGGAGGTTAAAGTAGACAAAGACAGACAGTATGTCTTTCTGGTGTGCAGAGTATATGGCAAAATGATATGTTTGATAGCAATTTAATTTCCACCACCATACGCTGGGGTGAAAATGCAAGAGCTTATGAATTTAAATAGACATTGGACAGGAATCCCTATGTTGTTCATTGGAGATGTTAATAATGTCATGAATTTGATGTGGGACAGGAGTAGTAAACAACATTGCGGGAATGATAGAGACAAGGATACACAATTTGCCAAATATGTGACAGAAATAGGCCTGGTAGACCTACAGTTGTGGCCAATTTTATGGCAAATAGGCAACAGGGTCGCAAGAAGCGTGTTGGGCAAAAAAGGCGTAAAAAACTGCCCATGAATTGAGGAAAATCAAGTGTGAAGCTGCCAAGATGCCATTTGCCACCAGTTTTGCCATATTTGAGAGCTGCAACGTTACTAAAGCATCAAAAAGCACAAGGTGTGCTATACTCAGGGACATGGCCAAGGTAAGAAAGGCTGAAAAACGACCACCTTTGAACAAGAAACACAAGATAAAATGTCAAGACTGGGCCAAGAAAATCTTAAGACTGATTTTTCAAAGGTTTCAATGGACTGATGAAATGAGAGTGACTCTTGATGGGCCAGATGGATGGGCCAGAGGCTGGATCAGTAAAGTGCAGAGAGCTCCACTCTGAATGAGATGCCAGCAAGGCAAAAAAAATAATGACATGGCCCCCTTGTTCACCTGATCTGAACCCCATAGCGAACCTGTGGTCCCTCCTAAAATGTGAGATCTACAGGGAGGGAAAACAGTTCCCCTCTCAGAACAGTGTCTGGGAGGCTGTGGTAGATGCTGCACACAATGTTGATTGTAAACAGATCAAGCAACTGACAGGATCTATGGATGGAAGGCTGTTGAGTGTCATCATAAAGAAAGGTGGCTATATTGGTCACTAATTTTTTTTGGTTTTGTTTTTGCATGTCAGGAATGTTTATTTCTAATTTTTGTTCAGTTATATTAGTTTACCTGGTGAAAATAAACAAGTGAGATGGGAATATATTTGGTTTTTATTAAGTTGCCTAATAATTCTGCACAGTAATAGTTACCTGCACAAACAGATATCCTCCTTAAGGTACCATCACATGGCATGTCGTCAGAAAGATGTCTGCAATGATCTCGGGGGTGCGCGGTCATTTTTTACATCATTTCAACATCACTGGTGAGATGTCACACATCTAGATATCTTGGACAACTCACCAACGATGTTGTGAGCAGGTATCGTTCGCAAACCTCGCGAACGATCCCTGCTCATTCCTGTGAATGGGCGAAGTCGTCCACGACATTGTTATCACGGTGTCACACATAACCATGCAGCAGATTGCTTGAGTTGATATCGTCATGTTTTACAACATGTTGGTAAACCTGTAAACTCCGATCCAACTATTTATCGTAGCAATTTGCCAGAGTCACACGCAACAAGGTCGCAATGACGTCGCTGGTACGCCTCCAAACCCATGACGTATCAGCGATGTCGTTAACGATGTCGTGCCATATAAAGGGGCCTTAAGCTAGCCAAATCTAAAAAAAACCCACTCCAACTTCCAAAAATATTAAGCTTTGATATTTATGAGTTTTTTGGGTTGATTGAGAACATAGTTGTTGATCAACAATAAAAATAATCCTCTAAAATACAACTTGCCTAATAATTCTGCACACAGTGTATTATATTTTTGGTATATTTATGTATTGGGAATTATTTATGAATAATGTTTAAGTTTTTAGGTTTTTTTTTCTATATGTACAGGTGCATCTCAATGAATTAGAATACCATCAAAAAGCTATTTTCAGTAATTCAATACAAAATGTGAAAAGCATATATTATTTAGAGTCATTACAAACAGAGTGACCTATTTCAAGCGTTTATTTCTGCAAATGTTGATGATTATGGTTTACAGCCAATGAAAACCCAAAGGTCATTCTATCAAAAAATTAAAGTGGGGAGGTTGAAGGGTCATCACATCAAAGGTTGAATATAATATTGATTTATTAGTCAATGCGTTTTATAACTCCATGAAAAGGTCTGAAACATGTCAATATGATATTGATTTATCCTGGGGAAGGTACCAGGGAGCCCTGAAATGCATTAACTAATAAGTCAATATTATATTCACCCTTTGATGTCTCATGAATTACGGCAGCGTTGTTTTAACCCTTCATCCTCACTACTCTATGTGCATCACAGTGGGGACTGCGGCAGCTGTGATATTCTTTTATAGTGGTTTTGACTCTCATAATCACACAAGGTGAAGCCTTTGATACCTATTAAGGTAATATTTTATCGCTCAGACCTTTCATCCGCCCTACTTTAATTTTCTGAGATAATGACCTTAGGGTTTTCATTGGCTGTAAGCCATAATCATCAACATTTACAGAAATAACCACTTGAACTAGATCACTCTGCTTGTAATGACTCTATATAATATATGCATTTCACTTTATGTATAGAATTACAGAAAAAAATTAACTTTTTGATGATATTCTAATTCATTGAAATGCACCTGTATGCTTATGTGTGCTCTTTCTTAGGATATATTGTTTTTGCTTAGTTGTTAATCTTCAGTAAAAAGAACAAGGGGTCCTGGAAGTTATAATATGGCCTGCAGAGAGCCCTGATCTCATGTCACTATTATGAGGAAATGTAATTTTACCTAAAATAGGGGACATTGTAGTCATTAGGGACATAGGGGCAGTGGCGCTGTTCCTGATATAGAGGGAATTGCACTGCTGGTTCCACTTATATAATGGTACTGGGGCTCTTAAATGCATTTTACATATTGATAGACTTATTTTTGAAAAAATAATGTAAGGGGTTCAGGGCACCACAGCAGGGAGCAGCAGCTGACACTGCGCGTTGCTCAGGGGGCGGCAGCCACACTTGGCCGGAAACCACAGCGGTGCACCCTCACAGAAAAGATAGCGATGTAAAACCATACACGGTAGGAGGAACAGAGGGTCATTCACCGGTCAGTTTCTTCAGGCATATTTATTAGACACACGGTGCAGACATTATTCAAAGGTGCATCATGGGCGGAAAGAGGAGCTGGAAACACAGGACCACAGCGCCGCTTCACACTCATAGGTGCTTCTACGAGTATGCCTGAAGAAACTGACCGGCGAGCGCCCCCCTCCGTTCCTCCTACCGTGTATAGACTTATTTTTTAACCTCTGTTGGATTACACAATAAAGTCTAGTTGTATAATTAGACCAGACAGCTATTTTTTTTTACTAACGTGTACTTACATGTACAGATGAAGCTTTATGTACAGCAGAAGAAAAATATTATACAGAAGTCAACAATTCTTCATTCTCCGTCTGCATTGTTTATTTTATCTCTGTAGTTATGGCTTTGACAATACTTATAGCTCAATATTTTAGATTTTCACAAATCTTTTTTTCAGTTTTCTTATTTCAATATGTGTTTTACTGCTTGCTTCACCGAATACCATGGTAACCTCTGTTACATTAAAGCAGTTGATTGACTGCAGTGATTTCTAAAATTATAGTGCTGAATACCAGAATGGTAAGCAGGTTTAACAGAATTATTATTATACTGCACTGACAGCAACATTAACAGCTGTAACTGTGCAGATTCTAGAAAGGGTATTTGTCAAAAATGTAGTAATGTAAGACAAAAAAGTAGGCAATTTGGTACATATAACTGGTGAATATTTATGTGTCATACATTTTAGTGACTGTAGAATATGTAACATAACTTTGACAGGTTTTCTGACATAAAGTGGAGACATAACTAGGCAATAATCTAATCGCTGTAATTTGTTAATTAATGGCACTTAAACTGTTTCCTTCAAAGTACATTTTACAATCTATTGTGGAAGTATTACTTTTATTGATAAGGATTTTGTGCAACTATTGACTTAGAGATGAACGCTATCTATCCCTACTCCCAGATACACATGAACACTTGCCTGGTGGTGGCTTACTTTCTGGAAGAACAAAAGAATTACAAGTGCATCTCAATAAATTAGAATATCATCAAAAAGTTAATTTATTTCAGCAATTCAATACATAAAGTGAAACGCATATATTATATAGTCAATAAAAAACCTAAAATGTATTATCTTAGAAAATACAAATAATTAACATAAAACATCTGCAAAGTCTTACTACTTTAAATTGGTCCCTTAGTTTGGTTCAGTAGCCTACACAATCATGGGAAAGTCTGCTGACTTGACAAATGTCCAGAAGGCAGTCATTGACACACTCCTCTAGGAAGGTAAGGCTGAAAAGGTCATTGCTAAAGAAGCTGGCTGTTCAGAGTGCTGTATCCAAGCATATTAATGGTAAGTTGAGAGGAAGGAAAAAGTGTGGTAGAAAAAGGTGCACAAGCAACTGGGACAACTGTATCCTTGAAAGGATGGTTAAGAAAAGGCTATTCAAAAATTTGGGGGAGATACACAAGGAGTCGATTGCTGCTGGAGTCAGTATTTCAAGAGCCACCACACACAGACGTATCCAGGACATGGGCTATCCTTGTATCAACTCTTAGAGTTCATTTTGACTCATAACTATTTTCTCTTTGGCGGCGGGTTCTTCCACCAGCTCAGGGGCACGGCGATGGGGAGTTCCGCCGCCCCGTCGTATGCCAACTTGCTCCTGGGCTGGTGGGAGGACACCTGCGTCTTTACCGAGTCAATGACTATTTGGACTAAAAATATTTTGTATTGGGGACGCTATGTGGACGACATTTTGGTACTGTGGGAAGGAACTTTTGACCTCTTCCAATCTTTTATGACCTGCCTGAATCAAAATGCGTTGGGGCTATTTTTTACTTCTGATTTTAGAAAAGATAGCCTCCCTTTCCTGGATGTAATGTTAAGCAGGGATGTGAGTGGCCGAATAATGACAACCATCTACAGAAAACCGACAGCCACAAATAATCTTCTTCACTGGCAAAGTGCACACCCTGTTCCCCTAAAGAGAGGTATTCCCAAGGGACAATATCTACGTATTCGAAGAAACTGTTCAGATTGGGAAGAGTTTCATGGACAGGCCAAAAATCTGCAGAGAAGATTTCTGGAAAGAGGCTACCCACGTGCGGTCCTTAATTCAGCGTTTAAGGACGCAAAAGCAAGGACACGTGAGTCACTATTGACCCCAAATAAAGACAGGAACAAATCAGCAACCTCAGAGTCCTTAACAAGGGTAATTGGCACTTTCGATGCTGGTAACAGAGAAGTACGAGACTGTCTAAGAAAGCATTGGGGCATATTACTTGCCGATCCGACTCTAAAGAAATTTGTCTCACCGTACCCCAATATAACATTCAGGAGGGGTCGGTCTATTAGAGACAGACTGGTACATAGTTATTACCAACCACCAAAACCAACCGAAACCTGGCTCTCACGTTTGAGAACCATAGGAACCTATAGATGTGGGCACTGTACCTTCTGTCCTTGGATATCCCCATCGAAAAGCGTGACCTGTTCGTATACAGGCATCGTTTATCCCCTAAAGAATTTCGCGAATTGCGGAACTGAGGGAGTGATCTACATCATAACATGTCCCTGCCCCATGGACTACATAGGGAAAACAAAAAGGGAGTTACGGAAACGTATGGGGGAACACCTGGGGGACATTAGGCACAAACGTGACACCCCGGTTTCAAGGCATACCCATGAATTCCATCAGGGAAATGCAAAACATCTCAAATTTAGGGTCCTAGAGGTATACAGACCAAATAGGAGAGGTGGAGACTCCGACAAGATTCTGCTCCAAAAAGAGTCGAGATGGATCCACACTTTTGACAGTGTATATCCGAAAGGTATGAATGAACAACTGACATATACATGTTTTCTATGACAGGGCGCTCTCAAGAGCCTCGGAAAGGTGACCAAACACTAGTACAGACGAATATATTAACCAGGCCACAGATATAGACACATATCGACCGAGAAGGTGAAGTGTCTTGATAGGGATGACGATAGCTATTATTATATTGGATCATCCCATTTATCTGATGTGTGTATATATATATATGTATATATGTTTTTACTGGTTGTTTTGATGAGATAGAAATCACGTCCGATCATAAACCTACTAATGGATGAGAGCAAAGTAAGGCATCTATTGATGTGGTATTTTGGGCCCTTTCTAATAAACTCTTTCTTCTCTTCTATCATTCTTTTTACCCCTGGTGGACACCTGACATCCAAGAAGCCCCTTTCCTATATGTATGGTGAACTTACGATTCTAATATGTTAAAATATATTTCAGTGATGTGGAGTATATGGGGGCAGGTGGGGAGTATGAATATCTGGAAAGTATTCAATATCTTACTGGTGCTTCCACATAATAGAAATTTGTCTATGGGATGCATCTTCTTGATTCACGTGACCACTGCTCTTTCTGTCTTTCTGTCTTTCTGTTTTCTTCTCTTTTTTTTTTTTTTTTTTTTTTTTTTGGTCAGTAAAGGGTTGCTCCCACATGTGCTACCTATTGGAAATCATCAGTGATAGGTCAATGGGCAGAAAGGGGTTATATAAAGGATGTGGTTACACAGAGGATGGACATCCAGCCTGGACACTTCACCCTGGAATCAGACACATATGGAGGTGGCAGATAAGTCTTTTTGCTTTGTATTTGAGCATAATAGAATGTATTTTTTGACCCCTGTAGTGATTACTATTCCTTCTTTAGTCACTTTAGCTCTATGGGAGGCTTATGGGCCTGAAGTATTTTCTTCTCTGATAATTTCCAGTATATAAGGGAAACGGTTTTCTTCTGTAAGTAAGGCTAAATAGAGGGTGGGGGAGGGGGGAATACATATAGAAATGGCTGTAATACCCCTTTTCTCTGTGTACCTACCATAGACCCTACATTAACATGGTTGATATGAAACCTGAGTGTCCATGACTTTAACAGTAGCTGGATGCCCACCACTGTGTACACTGTCTCCGGGAGTTAGGTAAGAGAGGGAGGATTTTCATTCTGATGGATTGTGTGAGGCAATATAAGTAAAAGCGCATTTCTTATTATAGTGAATGCACCCCCGTGACCCCGATTCTGGGACCCCTCTTTTGAAGCGATACAATATCTTGATCTATTCTTTGTCTCGTGAAAAAAGAGTGACAGGTATACAATGACTATAAGTTGTATGGGTTGTGTTTTTTTTTTTTTTTTTTTTTTTTTTTTTTTTTTTTTTTTTTTCCCTTTTCTTCTTTCTCCTTCTACCCTTTCTTATGGCCACTGCTTTGATAATGGGCTCGTTTTGGACTGTAGGCGCTCTTGTCCTATCTTCTATTCATAGGCTGTACTAATGCGGGACTTGTTTTTTGATAAATCCAATAGTGGCGTTATAAAAAGTGATTTCTTCCACTAATGGTTATGTTTAATTTGTAGGCAATTGTTGTGAAACTCCAAAAAGATCTCTGATGAGCCTCATCTTGAATTTCTGAGGCGAAACGCGTAAGATGGAAACAATGGAGATTCATTAACGTTTCTTTTAACGTCACAACTGAAGGAAGAACGTGAATGCACTGTGGACCAGCGTGGAATCAAAGGACTAGGGAGACTATTTGAGTTAAGTTGACCCTGGTCCGATTCTGTGTCCTGTTGTTACCCAGACATATTGTATGCATCCTCTGACAACTTTCTATTGTTGCTATTTTTGATACCCGTAGCATCTAGGGCTATCATAGGGCGAGCCGCCGTGGAGTGGGGGCACCCGAAACTTTAGGGTGATTTACCTCCACTGACAGGTAGTTTGCAAACATAGGGAGAGGAAGGGGTACATGTATTGTTATGTGCTGTTGTCCTTCAGCGAATTTGTATAATACACCTGTTTGTTCACTCTTTGTATACTATGTTAGACTTGACCAGTCATTTTTAAAAAGAATAAAATAAAAGATTCTTTTAAAACTATCCCCGAAGTGGTAGCTTTCACGTCTTTAGCTATCCTTGTTTCAAGCCACACATGACCAATAGACAATGCAAAAAGCGTCTTACCTGGGCCAAGGAGAAAAAGAACTGGACTGTTGTTCAGTGGTCCAAGGTGTTGTTTTCAGATACATGTAAATTTTGCATTTCATTTGGAAATCAAGGTCCCAGAGTCTGGAGGAAGAGTGGAGAGGCCACAATCCAAGCTGCTTGAGGTCTAATGTGAAGTTTCCACAATCAGTGATGGTTTGGGGAGCCATGTAATCTGCTGGTGTAGGTCCACCATGTTTTATCTAGCCAGTGGTTCTTAACCGGGGTTCGATCGAACCCTAGGGGTCATGCATGGTTCATTTTGTGTACTAGTAAAAAACATATACCTATGTCTTGAATTTGGAAAAACATCATATTTGATTTATCACTAAAGAAGGGTTCGGTGAATGTGCATATGAAACTGGTGGGTTCAGTACCTCAAACAAGGTTAAGAACCACTGATCTAAACCAAAGTCAGTGCTGCAATCTACCAGGAAATGTTAGAGCTCTTCATGCTTCCCTCTGCTGACAAGCTTTTTGGAGATGTAGATTTCATTTTCCAGCAGGACATGGCACCTGTCCACACTGCCAAATGTACCAATACGTGGTTTAATAACCTCAGTATCACTGTGCTTGATTGGCCAGCAAACTCACGCCCATCCTAAAAAAACCATCCCATGACCCTACAACAGTCTCCAACTATCGCCTCATATCTCTCCTCCCGTTTGCCTCAAAACTTCTTGAACAACACATCTATTCCGAACTGTCCTCCCACCTCTCTTCCTGTACTCTCTTTGATCGCCTACAATCCGGCTTCCGACCTCACCACTCCACCGAAACAGCCCTAACCAAAGTCACTAACGACCTTCTGATCGCCAAGAGCAAACAACACTATTCCGTCCTCATCCTTCTCGACCTCTCTGCTGCCTTCGACACTGTTGACCACTCCCTCTTACTTCAAATTCTTGAGTCTCTTGGCATTACTGACCTCGCCCTCTCCTGGATCTCTCCTGGATCTCATCCTACCTAACAGACAGGACCTTCAGCATCACCCACTCCCACACCTCCTCGGTCTGGGACCACTACTCTTCTCCATTTACACCCTCGGCCTAGGCAACCTCATTGAGTCACATGGACTCCAATATCACCGCTACGCTGACGATACCCAGCTCTATATGTCTGGCTCTGATATCTCCTCCCTTTTATCCAAAATTCCTCCATGCCTATCCACCAACTCAACATGGACAAGACCGAATTCATCGTCTTTCCCCCGTACAACCCCACCCCGCTTCCTGACCCATCAATCACCGTCAATGACTGTACACTCTCACCCCTCCCCCAAACCAAGTGCCTCGGGGTAATCCTCGACTCCTCCCTCTCCTTCAAGCCCCACATCCAAGCCCTCGCCACCTCCTGTCGACTCCAACTAAAAAACATTGCCCGTATCCGTTCCTTCCTTGACCACAACACGGCCAAAACACTTGTCCATGCCCTCATCATCTCCCGCCTGGACTACTGCAACCTCCTGTTCACCGGCCTCCCTGCCTCCTCCCTCACACCTCTCTGCACCATCCTCAACTCTGCTGCCCGACTCATCCACCTATCTCCCTGTTACTCCCCCACTTCCCCTGTCTGCCGAGCCCTCCACTGGCTCCCCATCCCCCAGCGATCTTGCTTCAAAACCCTAACCCTGACATACAAGGCCATACACAACCTACATCTCTGACCTAGTCTCCCGCTACCTCCCCTCACGCAACTTGCGCTCCTCTCAGGAACTCCTTCTCTCAACACCCCGCATTTTCACCTCCCACAACCGCACACAAGACTTCTCTCGTGCTTCTGCCAGACTCTGGAACTCCCTCCCCCACCACATCAGACACTCACCTACCCTGGGAACCTTCAAGAAAAACCTGAAGACCCACCTCTTCCTACAAGCCTACAACACACACTGAGACCCAATCCACTGCACCATCTCACCTCTCCCCCTCCTACTGTCTCCCTCCCTACCCCCTCTAGACTGTGAGCCCTCGCGGACTGGATCCCCGGCCCTATTGTACCCGTATGATTGATTTGTCGATTTGTTGTCGTTTTTTGACCACTTGTCTTTGTCTACCCTCTAACTTGTACAGTGCCATGTATCCCAATAGCGCTATATAAATACCTAATAATAATAATAATAATAATGACTTAAACCCCATAGAGAATCCAAGGGATATAGTCAAGAGGAAGATGAGACACCAGACCCAATAATGGAGATGAGCTAAAAGCTGCTAACAGTGTAACCTGGGTTTCCATAACACCTCAGCAGTACCACACGATGATCGCCTCCATGCCACACCACATTAACCCATTATCTACCAATGTCCTTTTTTTGGGACGCCTAATATTTTGCTTCTAGCAACTAAGATTTTAGAATTAGGTCCAATTTTTTGTGTTGTGTTTGTAAAATGAATTTTTTCAAAACAGGAAATCATGTCATTGTCATTTTTAATTGAATATTTTTCCACCCAGAGAGCTTTCATACACCAATTTTTGAAAAGGAAAATTGCTAATTTGGCAAGTATTGGATTAATGCAATAATTCATGAAAAAGGAGCCCCGACCAAGTGTTGAGTGCATTTACTGTACATACTTTTCATTAGGCCAACATTTATGATTTAAAATCATTATTTCAGTTGGTCCTATATAATATTCTAATTTTATAAGATAAAGATCTTTTGGTTTTCATTGGCTGTAAGCCATAATTATCAACATTAGCAGAAATAAATACATGAAATAGATCACTCTGCTTGTAATGATTCTATATAATATATGCATTTCACTTTATGTATTGAATTACTGAAATAAATACATTTTTTGAAGATATTCTAATGTATTGAGATGCACTTGTATTTTTATTTATTATTATAGTGCCAAGGAGTTTACATAATTACAACAAGTACAATAATCATGAGCAATGCAAGAATTCAAAATGTTTGGATAACCCAATATATTTTAGATGGCCAACTCGCTCTGCCAAAATTGGTGGGTGCAACTAACTTAATTATATTACCGTATATACTCGCGTATAAGCCGAGTTTTTCAGCCCAAAAATTGGGCTGAAAAGTACCCCCCTCGGCTTATACGCGAGTCAGTGCGGGGGCTGCTGTATACAGCGGTATACAGCAGCCCCCGCATCCCCAGTAATGCAGGGCCCCCCCCCCTCATGCTCCGGTCACCTGTAAAGCAAGTTATACTTATCAGTGCCCGCTGCCGTCCGCGCCCGCCGCTGCCGACATGCGATCCTCCATCTTCATTCATCTTCTTCCTGCTCTGTGCGCGTCGCAGGCAGTGACGTCATTACCGGCGACGCGCACAGGAAACAGGAAGAAGATGCATGAAGACGGAGGATCGGGATGTCGGCAGCGGCGGGCGCGGACGGCAGCGGGCACTGATAAGTATAACTTGCTTTACAGGAGACCGGAGCATGAGGGGGGGGCCCTGCATTACTGAGGCTGCCTGTATACTACCACTGGGACTGCTGTATATAGGGGCCCTGCATTACTGGGGCTGCAATACCACTGGGGCTGCTGTATATAGGGGCTGCAATACCACTGGGGCTGCAATACCACTGGGGCTGCTGTATATAGGGGCCCTGCATTACTGGGGCTGCAATACCACTGGGGCTGCTGTATATAGGGGCTGCAATACCACTGGGGCTGCTGTATATAGGGGCTGCAATACCACTGGGGCTGCAATACCACTGGGGCTGCTGTATATAGGGGCTGCAATACCACTGGGGCTGCAATACCACTGGGGCTGCTGTATATAGGGGCTGCAGTACCACTGGGGCTGCAATACCACTGGGGCTGCTGTATATAGGGGCTGCTGTATACACCACTGGGGCTGCAATACCACTGGGGCTGCTGTATATAGGGGCTGCAATACCACTGGGGCTGCAATACCACTGGGGCTGCTGTATATAGGGGCTGCAATACCACTGGGGTTGCTGTATATAGGGGCCCTGCATTACTGGGGCTGCAATACCACTGGGGCTGCTGTATATAGGGGCTGCAATACCACTGGGGCTGCTGTATATAGGGGCTGCAATACCACTGGGGCTGCTGTATATAGGGGCTGCAATACCACTGGGGCTGCAATACCACTGGGGCTGCTGTATATTGGGGCTGCTGTATGCACCTCTGGGGCTGCATATACCTCTGGGGCTGCATATACCTCTGGGGCTGCTGTATACTACCACTGGGGCTGCTGCTGTATACTACCACTGGGGAGGCTGCTGTATACTACCACTGGGGAGGCTGCTGTATACCTCACTGCTGGGGGTTGTATACCTGTGCTGGAGTCCACCCTCGGCTTATACGCGAGTCAATAGATTTTCCCAGGTTTTGGGGGCAAAAGTAGGGGGGTCGGCTTATACACGGGTCGGCTTATACACGAGTATATACGGTATATTTGAAGCCTAAAGCAATGTGCACATAGTGCGTTTTTTATTCATTTTTTATGCTTTTTTTGGGCACAGATTTGTCACAAAAACACTTGCCTATGCTTATGCCAGCAAAGTCAATGAGAATCCTGAAATTTTGTGCAGGTATAGTTTATTTTTCTCTTGCAATTTTTTGCAGAAATAAATTTGCAGTATGTCAATGCTTGCTGCGTATTTCCACCCCATATGCATGAGAAATGTATAAAAAATGTGACAAAAATGCAGCAACAACGTATTGCATTTTTGGTGCCTATTTTTTCAAGGAGATGCCAATTTGGTGCAGAAAATTCTGCTATCAATGAACGCACCTCAGATAAATTAACTTGATGACTGCTCTGTATTCCACTGGGTCCATTATCACACCTCACACTCCTTCAGCACCTGTAAAAGAAAGACCGTTATCATTTCAGAGTTGTAAATTCGCACATAACCTATAGACACTTATGTAATTACATGTGTGCAGTTCCAGCATCCTGCAATAAAAAGAAGAGGGTCAGAGGAAATCTTTAATGAACGTCCCTTGTGTATGTATTTTAATGGATTAGCCTTGATGCATCTTTTTAGGTAGTGGAAGCTGCACTGTGATTTTGAATCATCCAATAACTATAGGGGTTTAAATGTTAATAGGGGGAATGAAAGCTCAGCCCCAGGGAAAACTACCATCCTCTTGAAAGTCAACTAAGTGGGAAATTACAGAGTTTGTACCAAGAAACCCAACTGAGGTTTATTTTAGATCTTATGGTCAAACACCAGTCGCTGTACATATAGATAGGAATCTAGGCAGGAGCGTAACTACAAGAGGTGCAGGGGTTGCGATCGCACCCGGGCCCCGGAGCCTAGGGGCCCCAAAAGTCCCTTTGGCCTATAGAAAAAGACTATTGCTGTTAAAGATTTGCAATAATTCTGGTCTCCGTTGGAGCTTTCGCATCGGGGCCATGAGCTTCAGGTTACGCCACTGAACCTAGGGTTAGAAGAAAGACCGGACCATACAGAAATAGGTGATCAGAAGTACCAGAACCTACGGATATAGTTTCAAGAGCATCAGAGGAAGTACTGGAAATTTATTTAGAAGGAAGAAACGGAAGAATCGATATCAGAGGAACAACCCTGAGGGATTTTGACTAGAGAAGCAAGAAGACTGATGATGCTGACCTATGATACACTATGTGAACTGAGCAGAGTACCAAGGACTGTCGAGTTGAAAAAGGTGTATTTGCTCATGGACCAGGAAAGCCTACTTAAATAGACTTATCTGGACTCTAAGTGTTTTGATTACCATTTGGGCATTCTGCCCTCTTCCAAGATGGCCTCCTTTGTTTCATGTGTAGTGATGGGCGAACCCGAACTGTAAAGCTCAGGGTTCGTAATGAACACCTGGTGTTCGGACACAGATCCCAAACACGGACGTCCGTGTTAAAGTTCAGGTTTGCGTTAATGGGCAGGGGAGCTGTAAAAATATAGAAACTAGTGATTAATCAGCATTATACTTACCCACTCCCACCGCCCCGCCGTCCCGCTGCATCTACTTCCGGTGCTGCTCATTATCTAGATATTCACTGCAGAGGGGACCAACAGCCAATCACAGATGCTGTCACTGAGTATGGGCGTCTGTTCATAGAGATACAGTGCTGTGCAAATTAATTGGGACAAAGCAAGTTTTTCTTGCATTAGTTTTACTATTGCTGATAAGTGTTTTATCAGTTCTTGGTGTCGGTTTCCTTCCACATTTCCCTTTTCGTTTTGGAGCAAATGATCCAGTTTCATTGTGTACGAGTTTTTCTTGAAACGGTGGATTTTCCGATACCAACGGTGGAAGCGATTTCTCTTACAGTCAGACTTGTACGTTCATTAAGAGTAATAATTCTAGACCTCTTCTGTGGAGTAACATCCATTTTTACAGGCACAAATCACACTGAGAGAAAAAGTACACTAAACCACTCCTCACAGAAACAAGCTCTCAACTGAAGCTAAGGGGGCAGCTAGCTGTTATTTTCTGACTAAAACCAGTCAAACCACATTTTGTTACTCAAGGTTGTACACTCACACCTGTTCAAAGCAGTTAAAACTGGTTTGAATCACTGGTAACCAACTTACGATGTTACTTAAAAAAAATGCTTTCTCCCAATTAATTTGCACAGCATTGTATGCAGCAGAGCTGACGATGTTAGCTGTGGATTGTGTCGTAGGGAGGGTTTTTTTGTTAATTAAAAGTGGGAAAAGGTTGTCTTGTATTTTATCTCTAAATGTGTTTTTTTCGGTGTTTTTTTTTTTTAAATGGCTTACACTATGAACTTCGGACTTAGTGCCAGCAGCCAATACAAAGCTGGCATTAACCCCTTCCTTACTCAGCTTGCCAACGCTACCAGGGCTACTGGAAAAGTTGGGTTACAGTGACAGAAAATGGCACTTCTTTGAATACACCATTTTCTGGGTCAGCTGCGGGCTGCAATTCAAAGCAGAGAGGGGGAAGTTCAGAAAGCATGAGCCACCTGAGGATTACAGAACCCAGCTGCTGGGTTGTACCTGTCTTGATACCAAAAATATGGCGAGGTTCCACCCATGTCATTTTTTTTTTATTAGTTCATGAAATTCATGAAATAATTAAAAAAAGGGCTTCCCTAAATTTTTGGTTTCCAGCCAGGTAAAAATAGGCAGCTGGGGGAAGGCGACTGCCTGCACCTGCCTGCTGTACCTGACTGGCATACAAAAATACAGTGAAGCCCCACATCATTTTTTTTTACATTTCAAAGGATAGTTTTCTATAAGGGCTCAACTATATTGCAGTTTTGGTGCTTTTTTGGGCCAGGAGATGCAGGTGAAGACATTGATCACAATGCATGCAGATTTATGCCAAAATTGCATCATCAAATACATGAAATCCACACCAAAAACTGCATCACAGTTTTGGTGCTTTTTTGGGCCAGGAGATGCAGATGAACACATTGAACACAATGCACAAATAAAACATGAAATCTGCAGCAAAAACCGCATTGTGGTTTTGGTGCTTTTATTGGCCAGGAAATGCTGATGAACACATTGAACATAATGCATGCAGTTTTGTGCCAAAAGGGCATGAAATGTGCGGCAAAAACTGCATCATGCTTTTGGTGCGCCCATTCTCTGTGACAGTATCTGTGATTTGCTGTTGGGTCCCTCTGCAGTAAATATCCATGAAGTTAATGAGCAGCCTCAGAAGTACAAGCGGGTGGATGCCGATAAATATAATGCTGTTTAATAACAAACTTCTTTCTTTTACAGCCTCCTAGCCCCCATCCCATTACTTTACAGTCCAAGTTCTGGGTTCGGTTTCAAGTTCGAGCTACTGTCGACCTCGAAACCGAACTTTGAAAAAACGTTTGGGCGAGTTCGTTAAACCCAAACATCGGCAGGTTTGCCCATCATTATGTCATATGCCTTGTCTTCCTGGCTTTTTAAACCCCCCTGCCTTTAGAGATTGCTTGTGTTTCCTCTTCCTGGTTTTCTGCTCCCAGTGGCTTCTCAAGGTTTTTGCCTACTACTGCAAGTCCTGTGTGAATCTCTTGCTGCTGCTCATGAGAGGCTCTGCTACCTACATCTGTTAACATATTACCATAGCAATAGTTTGGTCAGTCGACTATTGCACTCAAGCAGGGTGCAGCTTTGCCTTGATTATGAAGGGAAGGCATTACTAGTGAAGGACACCAGCCTCCAATCACTAAACACCTCCTTAATCTTGGAGGGCAGAGACTGACCAAACTATTGCTGTGGTGAGATAGAATTCTCTAATTACATCCTTTGCTGATTTTGGACACTGATTTAGTGGCTAGGATTTAGTGGCTAGGACTTGTGAGAAGTGGGGATCCATGAAGTGGATCTCAAGCTTACGTGTTTTGGACCAAAAGACAAACTAATACCCCACAATTTCATGACTTGTTATTGTGTGTTTTTTTTCCTTTTTTTCTTGCACTCTTTATATTGCAGGTTGCAGCTAGGCCATATGGGACGTTTGTTCTGGCAGGTAGCAGAGTTGTAGTGCCATAACAGCCCACCTACTGAGATAGAGGTGAATGTAAGAGGCTGGGCACACATTGCGGTAACATGTGTGAACTACGTCCTATGTAACCAAACTATTGCTGTGGTAAGATAGAATTTTCTAATTACGTCCTTTGCTGATTTTGGACACTGATTTAGTGACTAGTATTTAGTGGCTAGGACTTGTGAGAAGTGGGGATCCGTGAAGTGGATCATAAGCTTACGTGTTCTACATCTGTTACCAGTGTTCCTTCTGCTCTATTTGCTCATGCTACTACTTCTGCTGAAGCTTTTACCTCACCTGAATTTGCTGAGCTGTAAGATGGTTGCTTAGGTAAGTGCTCTGTTGCTTCCTATATTCAAATAGATGTAGAACATGAGACTGTTCTCGACTTTGTAATTGCTCTTCATCTGGTTCTGGACTTTATAACAGACTTCCTTCCCAGGCCTCATTGGATGATTTGATGTATTATATAGACTTACTTAAAACATCTCTTTGTTTGGACTGGCCATAGAATATACTTTCAGTGGCTTCTCCAAGTGTGAACTGTGCTTTAAAGACTACTTTGCTGATTGCATTTACCTGTGAGGTTTTCAACAGATTTTTCATTTAGGCTTCGTACAAAATCTACACTGTGTGCTCATGGAGTTTGAGTTTTCCTCTGCACTTTGCTGTGAATCACCTTGTGTTAAAATATCAACTTTTTCACCTTTAAACTGTGTTCTGTTGTGTCTTTGCTCCATGTGAAAAGAATCCTGAGTTATCCATTATAATTATTACATTGCCTGATCTTAAACAGAAAGACTTTGTAATAACAAACAATGATAAACGTACTTGAGATTAGTTAGTCTTGGCTGATTGAAGGCGAATAAAAAGCTCCAGGTGCAGAGATGCTGATTCTTAAGTTGTTTTATGTCTTGCAGATCTACAAGCAAAAGTTAGTTAGGATAAGGTTGTTGTTAATGTTTAAATTTAATGGTAGATGAACAATGTTGAACATACATTCAATGTTACATGATTTTTACCACCTCTCTATAAGGACAGTAAAGGGAGAATAACTCCTAGGGTTGGTTAGACAAGCTAGAAAAAGGACGAATGTCAGGACGACATTAAATTCAGAGGGAATAGTGTGACGGATAGAAACTGCCCTGTGACTTAGAATCATACAACAGCTATAGGAGTTAAAATCTTATTTTGAAACTAATAACACAGAAGATGTTTCAACTTCTATGATATGGCTTGCACACAAGGCAGCCATTCGAGGTATCTTAATTGAAATGAATTTGAGAATTATAAAAAAAAGAACTTTGAAATTTGATACACTTTCAAATAAAATTAGATCCTTGGAAAATATACAATCATCTAATCCTACATTTGCTAACCATACTGAACTCCTGAAAGTCAGAATGGAATTAAGAACTCTTCTACTCAGTGAGTATGATAAAATTCTCATAAGGTCCAAATCTAACTTTTATAACAGCCTAGATAATCCCAATAAATTATTTGCAGACAAAATAAAAAAAGATGAGGGAGAAAAGGAGCATTCTTCAAATATAATATAATACGGGAATATCGATTAAGAATCTGAAGGATATTTCAAAAGAATTCAGCACTTACTATGAAAAACTTTATAACTTAAAATTAGACAACTCTACTTCATAACCTACTATTACGTCTATAAATAATTTTTTTAGTTTCCATACAATTACCAAAATTGAATGAGGAGGATTTTCTTCCAGTTAACCTTCCATTTATTGATACTGAAGTTTCGTCTGCAATTAATTCTTTAAAAAATGGGAAAGCGCCAGGACCATATGGTTTGCTTAATGAATACTTTAAGATATTCAATCATCTGTTGACCCCCTATATAGTCAAAATAATGAATTCTTCATCTGTAACTTCCTTACTACCATCTGAGATGCAAGAGGCTATCATTACTGTGATACCCAAAGAAAATAGTGATCCCAATAAAGTAACTAGTTATAGGCCAATCTCATTATTAAATACTGATACTAAAATATTTTCTAAAGTAATTGCTAACAGGTTATCAAAAATTATTCATACTTTGATCCATTCAGATCAAATGGGATTTATAGCAAAAAGGGGTACATCAGCTGCTACTAGAAGGGTGTTGAGTATTGTTTCTTCTGTAGAGAAAAAGGGGACCCCGGTTTTGGCCATAACTATAGACGCTGAGAAAGCGTTTGATGAGGGTAAATTGGGGTTTCTTATTTGGTACGCTCCAAAAATTTGGCTTCAAAGGAAGTATCTATAATTTTATAAAATCCCTATACTCAGCACCCTCAGCGAGATAATTAAGTAATAAATATGTGTCCTCCTCATTTACATTATCTAATGGTACTAGACAGGGATGCCCTCCTTCCCCCATATTATTTAATTTATTCCTAGAACCCCTTATAGAAAAAATACGTACTGATACACTTGTTAAAGGAGTGTCACTTAACGACCAACAACATAAAACTTCGCTCTTTGCGGATGATCTTCTCATTTTAATTGTTGATCCCCTTAATTCCCTACGTACTATTATGGATATTATTAAAACCTTTTCTGAAACATCCTATCATAAGTTGAATATTAGCAAGACTAAAGCCCTTCCTTATAACACAGATAAAAATCTATTAGAAATGCTACAGAATGAATTCAAACTATCCTGGGTTAATGACGAATTCACATATCTAGGCATACTAGTAACTAAACCCATAAGGGTACCTTTACACGCCGCCACAGAGTGCAGCAACAGGTAGCCACCGCACGTACACATGCGCGTTTTTAACGGTTGATACCGATCCCTGATGCCGCATATACACGCCGCCATAACGTGCTCCACAGAAGGTATTTGCGTTCCCCTCAAGTGCCGACAGCTCCTGCGGCTTACTCCCTGTTGAATACCTTCCCTGGTTTACAAATCACTACCACAAAGGAATATGGGCGTACATAGTTTGCGCCTCAAGTACATAGGCGTGACAGAGTTGTGTATTACGTGATGCTCGTACGCTGATTGGACAACGCAATAGCATCATGATTAGCCAGCTTGTGCAGGGAGGCTGGCTAATACATGACACCATTGCAATTGTGGACTGTGAATGGATAGCTCTTTAAATATGGCGCCCTGTGAATGGACAACCAATCGTAACGCAGGAGCCTCCACCAATGATCGCTGATGGGACGTGGTATCCATGACGCCGTGTCAAGCCCCTGGGATTTCGTAGGCCATGCAAATACCGTGCCTGTGCCCCGATTACACGCCGCCACCATAGGAATTGTTCCTTCCTGTTTTTGAGCACGGCTCAGAAACAGGTATCTGAAGGAACTGCAGGACACAGGAAGGAATTCCCTGATTTAGACGCCGCCATTTCGTAGTGATTTCATGGCAACTGGCACAATTGTCCCCGATGCCTGGCGGTTTCTTCCTTCCTGTGGCGGCGTGTAAAGGTACCTTTAAAGATATAATCAATAGAAATATGACAGAAATATATTAAAAAAATAACAACAGACTTATCCTTTTTAAGTAAACTACAAATATCTTGGTTAGGTCGTATAGTATCCTACAAAATGGTAATTTTTCCTAAAATACTATATATTTTCAGGTTAATTCCTCTTTTGATATAAAAAAACATATAGAAAAACTCCAAGCGCAAATGTCAAAATTTATTTGGAATGGGAAGACACCTAGAGTTATTAGAACCACACTAATGAAACATAAAGTAAGGGGGGATTGGGATTACCCAATCTGAAGGTTTACTACCTGGCAAATTTGGTTAGGGGTAATAATAGATGGTGGGATACACAAAACTGTCCTCCATGGATTGTCATGGAAAAATTATATATGAACTAGATGGTGGCCCGATTCTAACGCATCGGGTATTCTAGAATATGTGGGTGTGCGGCAGTGCGGATGTACGGCGGTGCGGGTGTGCGGCAGTGCGGGTGTGCGGCGGTGCGGGTGTGCGGTGGTGGCCCCCCTCAGTTCTCACCCACTACAGGCTTCTGTCCAGCCGCCTCTCACCCTAGCATGTCTTCTTCTTCTTCCTCCAGCATAGACGTCAGCAATTCCAAGGCCTCGGGGGTGGAGTTAACAGGGGGCGTCATAGTAGGCGTATCCTGCGCATAGCCCTGATGTCGTGGGCGTGCCCTTGTTCATGACCATTACAATGCCCCCTTTGGTAGCTCCACCCCCACCCCCCACGGCCTCTGAATTTCTGGAGTCTATGCCACGAAAAGAAGAAGAATGGCGGGGTGAACAACGGGAGATGGAGCGGCGGGCAGATGGAACATGCAGCAGTGGCCGAGAGAGAGCGTGGAACGGGTGAGCAGCAGGCAGGAGACCGAGCGGAGGGGTCCGGGAGACCGGGCAGACTGTGCCTGTTTCACTGTAACGGAAATCCCGTGTCGCTGATTGTTCACGGCTGGCTGGGCGCAACCAATCAGCGACTCGGGTTTTGCATTAGAGAGACAGTGTGACGTGAGTGCAAGGTGAGTGTGCGGCTAAGTGTGACGTGAGTGCAAAATGAGTGTGACATGAGTGCAGGACAGAGTTTGAAGTGAGTGTCGGGAAGTGTGAGTGGTGGGTGAGTGTAGGGTGTGTGGGTGTAAGTGGTCTGCAGTACCTGGCTCCTGGTGCTGTGTGCGTGTAGCTCAAGGACCTCTGGTGATGTCACAGTCATGTGACCTTGCTCCGGCCTTTATTGTGACATCAGAGGTCCTGTAAGTATAGAGCCCCGTCACACATAACGACGCACAACTAATACCGATAACAATACGACCTGGCCGGGATCGCTGGTAGTGTCGTTTTCACATCGCTGTTCATTTCAAATAGCGGGATGGGAAAGCCGACAGTGAAGTCAGCTTTCCCGCCCGCTATGTGAGTGTAGCGCTGTCGTCTCTGTCACGGCAATCCCGCGTAGCTGATGCTTTGCCAGTGGGTTTTTGTAAAAAAATATTTGCCGTTATGCATTTCTGATTGATTGCCCCTAAGCACAGGGGTGCAGCAAGGCTCTCTGCCGTCTGCACCTTGGCGTTCAAACCGCACTCAGTGTACTCAGTGTATTTGAAATATGGCGCCGTGACGCGCGCTGCTATCCCGATTGGTCAGCGCTGAACGCGGCGACCAATCAGAGGAGCGGCATTCAAACCGCGCGCTGCTCTTCTGATTGGCCGCTGCGTTCAGCGCCAACCAATCAGAATAGCGGCACGCGCCATGGCACCATATTTTAAATACACTGTACTCAGTGTATTTGAAATATGGCACCATGGCACGCGCCACTGTCCTGATTGGTCAGTGCTGAACGCGGCGACCATTTAGAGGAGCGGCATTCAAACCGGGCGCCAAGCCGCGCTACTTCTCTGATTGGTCGTCGCAGCCGTGGCCACCAACCAGAAGATACTGCGGCTTGGCGCGCGGTTTAAATGCCGCGAAGGGCACCACTGCTGCGGTCATCTCCCGGCTGGCTCACCACTGACCGGAGCTCAGCCGCGGCTACTGCTGCTCAGAGGTCAGCGGCTCAGCAGCCGGGAGATGACCGCAGCAGTGGTGCCCTTCACGGCATTCATGATGCCGGTCATCTCCCGACTGGCGAGCCGTGGACCTCTGTGCCACAGGTAGCCACGGCTGAGCTCTCTTTATTAAATTTAATGAATAAACTTTCCATCCATAACACGTATGAGTATTTACTTGCTCTTAGGAATTCTAATCAAACAAAATATATGGAGAAATGGTCTTCATGGATTGCTGGATACGCTTCATCGTTGGCATTGGACATGGATTAACAACTGTAGTATTTACATTATATTGAATTTATTCTGGATAGGTTCTTCGCTTAAATAACAATTGTAATATTCAGTTGGTTTAATAGTACAAGCTATTGTTATTGTTTGCCATGCTGTTGTATTTATTTTGTATATAGTTCCTTTACTTATCCTTGCATTTGTCTTCCCAACTTGCCCATTTGTTTCAGCTTTGGATACAAATATGTATACTTGCATTGATGTCATAAAATTGTAAAAAATGTATCTTTTATCTTTGACATTGTATTTACCTAATACTTTCTGTGTAATATAATACATTTAAACAGAAGAGGAGTTGCGCTCCTCTCCCGAGCCATCAGTTCCCTGTGACGTGATCACGGGGACCCGATCTCCTCCATAGTGACCTGGGGTCATTGCCATGACGACCTCTGGGTCACCTGACTACGGATAGCCTCGCGAACCATGCTCAATGCATGGTGCGTGAGGCAAACTGTCAGTTCTGCGGGCTGTCACAGAGCTATTGCAGCTGCACGAGGCTCTGACACACATACTATCCACTACAGCGCTGATGCACTGTAGTGGATTGTATGTGATCAAATAATAGTCAAATAGTCAAAGGACCATGGAGGTTACTGGGGATAATAAAGAGGACAGAAGGGAGCTGTGTGTTTTTTTCTAAATAAATGATTTTTCTCTGTGTATGTGTGTTATTTTTATTACTTTGAGGTTTATACTGGCTGAGTCTAATATTCGCCGGACAGTATGAACCTCAGGCTTAGTGCTAGCTAACAGTACATTCTGGCATTAACCCTTTATTACCCAATATGCCACTGCACATGGCAGCTGGAAGAGTTGGGTAGAGTGCCTCTATGAAGGCACCATTTTCTGGGGTAGCTGTGGGCTGCAATTCACAGCCTGGGGAACCCAGAATGCTTGGACCTCTGCATGCTGTGGATTACAGCCCCCAGCTGCCTAGCTGTACCTGGCTGGACCAAAAATACACCGAAGCCCCACGTAAGTTTTTTTTAAATTATTTAATTAAATAATTGGAAAAAAAAGGCTCCACTGTATTTTCATTACCAGCCAGGAAAAACTAAGCAGCTGGGGGATGGTGGCAGCCAGTACATGCCTGCTGTACCTGACTGGCGATCAAAAATATGCAAAGCCTGTTATTTTTTTTTCAATGATTTCTTAAGATAATTGAATAAAAAGGGCTCCCCTGTATTCTGATTATCATCCAGGTAAAACTAGGCAGCTGGGGGTTGGTGGCAGCCCGTATCTGCCTACTCTAGCTGGCTGGCGACCAAAAATACAGCAGAGCATCACATCACATTATGACATCTTGAAGCCCTTTTATTTTTAATCCAAACTAGCGAATAAAGCTGCCTAATGACTTATTCTGCAAAAGTGTAAAATTGGTACTAAAGCCAAGTCTTCAACTGATGTTGACTTGTATATTCTTGTTCTGTCTCCAATGCCTAATTCATCTCCAATGTTTGTTTTGCGTAATGTTATCAAATAGTTTAGCTGTAGATTGTTAATGAGTTTTATCTCATATGCAGTGTTTCAGGCTCCCTCTAGTTTTATCTCATATGCAGTGTTTCAGGCTCCCTCTAGCGGCCAATGCTATGTTTGCAGTCTATTTAATCTCTATGTCTAATTCTCCTCCCTCTTGCAATGCATTTGGTAGCTCAGCCCCCATTTTTACTTTCATTTCTGGAAGGAAGACACTCAGTATTACTGTTCCCATGCGATTGCATTGCCGGTATGTATTCATGCCTTCTTTAGTTGTTTTTTGCTCTAGTTTAGCCTGGCTCATCCAGTTATAGTCTAGATTAGTTACTAGTTCATGCATATTGTATATCCATGTATAATGTGTGTTCTGCTGTACTATGTACTGATTGTTCTGTATTCTCATTGTTTCCAGTTTTACCATATACAAATATACTGCAACGTTCAATAAAAGCACAGACTTCACCACAGTCTTCTCATTGGACTCAATATAAAGGTTTAGCTGTCTGTTAAAATTCATGAGCCCCCGGCCCATTTAGTGAGAACAGAACAATTCTGCTTCCCAACGATTGCAGTACGGTGCGGTTCACATTCATCTTGCGCTCTACACTGATGCCAGCAATTACGTGTAAATCTCTGAAACACGTAATTCAAATTCAGATAAAATTCCCCAAAGGAAAATTCACTGTAATAAGGCAGAGGGAGTCATTTTGAACTCCCATCTGAATTGTGATCTGGCAGTGTCCATATTTTATGCGTCTTTTTTAGGTGTGCACAAAAGTGCGGGCAACCACAATTTTGTGCGCCTTTGAAGAGAACTCTGCTGAACAGAGGCCAAATGCATCCAGAGCTGCCTCATTAGTGAATGGGTCCATTGGGGGCTTCACCTGAATCAATTCTTTTGGAGATGTAGGTGGAAACTCAAAATGTAAGTACTCAGCATAGAGCACACAATAAATATGAACTGATCCAAAATGTTTTGTACCCAAATCGCCACCAATACCATTCAACTCAACCCACAAAAATGGAAGGCCCCCACCAAGGTCCAAATTCTGTTAGTGGACATGGCACCCCCAATCCATTCTGCACCTCAAAAGTCATTTTCAATTACATATGAGGTATCAATGTACTCAAGAGGCATTGCACTACAAATTGTATGGTACATTTTTTCCTGTTGCGCTTGTGAAAATACAAAATTTGCGGCTAAAACATTTACCGTATATACTCGTGTATAAGCCCACCCCCTACTTTTGCCCCCAAAACCTGGAAAAACCTATTGACTCGTGTATAAGCCGAGGGTGGACCCCAGCACAGGTATACAGCCCCCAGCAGTGTGGTATACAGCAGCCTCCCCAGTGGTATATACAGACCCCAGTGGTAATACAGCAGCCCCAGTGGTAATACAGCAGCCCCAGTGGTAGTATACAGCAGCCCCAGGGGTAATACAGCAACCCCAGGGGTAATACAGCAGCCCCAGTGGTAATACAGCAGCCCCAGTGTTAGTATACAGCAGTCCCATAGGTATATATCAGCAGCCCCAGTGATATATACAGCAGCAGCCCCAGTGGTAGTATACAGCAGCCCCAGAGGTATATACAGCAGCCCCAGTGGTATATACAGCAGCAGCCCCAGTGGTAGTATACAGCAGCCCCAGAGGCATATACAGCAGCCCCAGTGGTATATACAGCAGCAGACCCAGTGGTAGTATACAGCAGCCCCAGAGGTATATACAGCAGCCCCAGTGGTATATACAGCAGCAGCCCCAGTGGTAGTATACAGCAGCCCCATAGGTATATACAGCAGCCCCAGTGGTATATACAGCAGCAGCCCCAGTGGTAGTATACAGCAGCCCCAGAGGTATATACAGCAGCCCCAGTGGTAGTATACAGCAGCCCCAGGGGTAATACAGCAGCTCCAGGGGTAATACAGCAGCCCCAGGGGGTATACAGCAGCCCCAGGGGTAATACAGCAGCCCCAGGGGTAATACAGCAGCCCCAGTGGTAATACAGCAGCCCCAGGGGTAATACAGCAGCCCCAGGGGGTATACAGCAGCCCCAGAGGTATATACAGCAGCCCCAGTGGTATATACAGCAGCAGCCCCAGTGGTAGTATACAGCAGCCACAGATGTATATACAGCAGCCCCAGTGGTATATACAGCAGCAGCCCCAGTGGTAGTATACAGCAGCCCCAGAGGTATATACAGCAGCCCCAGTGGTAGTATACAGCAGCCCCAGGGGTAATACAGCAGCCCCAGGGGTAATACAGCAGCCCCAGGGGGTATACAGCAGCCCCAGGGGTAATACAGCAGCCCCAGGGGGTATACAGCAGCCCCAGGGGTAATAAAGCAGCCCCAGGGGGTATACAGCAGCCCCCTGGGTAATACAGCAGCCCCAGGGGGTATACAGCAACCCTAGGGGTAATACAGCAGCCCCAGGGGTAATACAGCAGCCCCAGGGGGTATACAGCAGCCTCAGAGGTATATACAGCAGCCCCAGTGGTATATACAGCAGCAGCCCCAGTGGTAGTATACAGCAGCCCCAGAGGTAGTATACAGCAGCCCCAGAGGTATATACAGCAGCCCCAGTGGAATATACAGCAGCAGCCCCAGTGGTAGTATACAGCAGCCCCAGAGGTATATACAGCAGCCCCAGTGGTAGTATACAGCAGCCCCAGGGGTAATACAGCAGCCCCAGGGTAATACAGCAGCCCCACGGGTAATACAGCAGCCCCAGGGGGTATACAGCAGCCCCAGGGGTAATACAGCAGCCCCAGGGGTATATACAGCAGCAGTCCCAGTGGTAGTATACAGCAGCCCCAGAGGTATATACAGCAGCCCCAGTGGTATATACAGCAGCAGCCCCAGTGGTAGTATACAGCAGCCCCAGGGGTAATACAGCAGCCCCAGGGGTAATACAGCAGCCCCACGGGTAATACAGCAGCCCCAGGGGTATACAGCAGCCCCAGGGGTAATACAGCAGCCCCAGGGGTATATACAGCAGCAGTCCCAGTGGTAGTATACAGCAGCCCCAGAGGTATATACAGCAGCCCCAGTGGTATATACAGCAGCAGCCCCAGTGGTAGTATACAGCAGCCCCAGGGGTAATACAGCAGCCCCAGGGGGTATACAGCAGCCCCAGGGGTAATACAACAGCCCCAGGGGTTATACAGCAGCCCCAGGGGGTATACAGCAGCCCCAGGGGTAATACAGCAGCCCCAGGGGGTATACAGCAGCCCCAGGGGTAATACAGGAGCCTCAGGGGGTATACAGCAGCCCCAGGGGGTATACAGGCCCCCAAATGCTGGCACTCGCCCCCCCTGTGTGGTAAGGGCCCCCCCACTGCTTAACTCACCATCCCCGGTCTTCTGCACCGCCGGTCTTCTGAGCTCCGTCCTCCATGCTCCGAGTCCCGTCCTCGCTGCATCCAGGATCCCCGGCCGTCGCAGTTACGATGACGTCATCGTGCGACGGCCGGGGATCCTGGATGCAGCCGGACAGGACTCGGAGCATGGAGGACGGAGCTCAGAAGACCGGCGGTGCAGAAGACCGGGGATGGTAAGTTAAGCAGCGGGGGGGCCCTTATCACACGGGGGGGGGCGAGTGCCAGCATTTGGGGGCCGTATTGACTCGTGTATAAGCCGAGGGGGGAACTTTTCAGCACAATTTTTGGGCTGAAAAACTCGGCTTATACACGAGTATATACGGTATGTGAGGAAAAATGTGATTTTTTTTTTCTTTTCACAGCTCAACGTTCTAAAATTCTGTAAAGCACCTGTGGATCAAGGTGCTCATCACACATCTACATAAGTTCCTTGAGGTGTCTAGTTTCCAAAGTGGGGTCAATTGTGGGGATGTTTCAGTGTTTAGGCACATCAGGGGTTCTCCAAATGTGACATGATGTCTGCTAATTCCAGCCAGTTTTGAGTTTGATTGTCACTCATTCCCTTCTGAGTCCTGCTGTGCAGCCAAACAAGGGTTTTCTGATATGATGTATCAGCATAGTCAGGAGAAATTGCACTACAAATTATGGGGTCCACTTTTTCCTGTTACCCTTGTGAAAATAAAAAAATTTCAGCTGAAAGACAATGTTTGTGGAGAAAATATGATTTTTGTTATTTTCATGTTATTTTCATGGCCAAACTGTGAAGCATTTGGGAGTTCAAGGTATTCACCAAACATCTAAAAAAAGTTGCCTGAGGGGTCTAGTTTCCAAAATGGGGTCACTCAAGGGGGTGTTTCCACTGTTTAGGCAATTTTGTAGGCAATTTTTTTTCAATTCTCAAAGTTTTATCCAACTTTCAGTTTTTTTCACAAATAAACACAAAAAATAATGTCCCAAATTTCCCACTAACATTGTTCTGTCCCCTTCTGATGACTGCAAATCCCAAGCGCTCTAATTACCAGTCCCATTGATAATTGTATGCTCGTATTTACACCATCAAGGGCAAACAGACAGTGTCAACTCAACCGTCACTATAACTGTAGTAAGACCAGGAGAAATGCTGTAGTTTTCTTCCAAATCTTGTATTAGTTACAATAGAACGATAGGTGAAAAAGAATAATCTGTACAGGGGCTGCAGACATGCGTGTTCGGCAATGGCTTCTGTAAATTAAACTGGGGAAGAAGGGAGAGGCAACCTAGTACAGATGCAAACTAAGGGACGGATGCAAAGACTAGCTTCATACACAGTCTAATTTACCTAGCAACAACATGGGATTTCCTGATTGGAGGAAAAATACACAATGTATTACAAAGAGGAGAAAACATTTAACAGGTTGTTCCCATTCGTGGGACACAACATACATGAAGACCAATATGTCACACAAAAAAAATCTTGGAATCACTGGGATCTGTTGGAGCGTTTTTTTAGAGACATTACCTCATAAAGTGACACTGGCCAGAATTGCAAAAAAATGGCCAGGTCTGTAAAGTGTAAACCAGGCTCTGGGGTAAAGGGGTTAATATACTGAGTGGCGTGCATGCAAAACCTCTACTGATTTAGTTGAGGCATTACAGTGTTTATGCTTTTATGTCTTTTAAAATGTGTTACTAGCGTCTAATTGTCTAATAATAAGTATTAATAATAATAATAATAATAATAATAATACTTGTATTAATACTTGTTAATAGTTTTTGTTCTTTTTTGTTGATATTGTTGCATCTTCTCCCCTCTTGTATCTGTATGACCAAATTGTCCACATTTGTGGTACTTGTCCTTGTCTGCCCTTTTAGCATGTAAAACGCCATAGAATTTAATGGCGCTATATAAATAAATAATAATAATACTTTGATTTTGCTCTTATGTCTTATCTCTACTATCTGATTACAATATCTCAAATAGTAAACTACAAAAATACAACATTCTTAAAAGGAATATATCATCAGAAAATTACCTTTTGTTTAAATCAAGTTTTTACGCTAATTCCATTTTAAAGAATAGGTCATTTTCTGATTAACCATTTCTTGTAAAACATTCTTGACTTATATGAGGGTAACAAAAAAGAATGACCTGACTGGTATTTGAATACGCCCAAAGCCTATTATCTTAAAACACATAACTTAGAATCCCTGGTATTCCATGGATACTTACAATAAAAGAAAAAAAGAAGAGAGAAAAATACAATGGAGAAAAGAGGAAAAGAAGGAGAAGAAAATCTGATTGAAGTGTTGAGGGAAGATAAAAGGTGGATAAAATCTGAGTATCTAGGAGAGTGGTTCATCAAGTCAAGATGTCATGACCTTGTCATTTTAACTTATTAATGCAAACAACTCAGAAGGTTTTCCAGGAATGCCAGACAACTGGAAAAGCAAAGTTTTGTATTTGTTGCTTTCAAGGGAACAATGTGGGTGTCTATTATGGGAGAAGTTGCTGCCATTTATTGTAGATTTAAGGGGATTCTTGCTGCTCTATCCTCAAACAGCAGGAGATATCACACTATCTTATTACAAAAATACTAGAATCTGAGAGTCCTCAGTGGTTGATACATTTTAATGTCTAACTAAAAAGATGGTAAGAAAAAGAAAAGCAAGCTTTCGAGACACTAAAGGCCCCGTTACACGTAGCGATGCTCCAGCGATAACAACAATGATACAACCTGGTAGGGATCGCTGGTGCGTCACTACGTGGTCGCTGGTGAGATGTCAAACAGTCAGATCTCACCAGCGACGCAGCAATGATACGGAACGATATTGCGGTCGTGGAAACCTGTCACTCTCGGGCGTAGCATTGAGATCATTAGTCGTTGTCCCTGTCAAACACAGCGATGCACGCTGCCCAGTGGGAGCACGACGACCAAAAAAATATCCAGAGCGGTTTGTAACAAAACCTGTGACGCTGCAGCGATATCGCTAGCGATATCGTTGTGTGTGAAGTACCCCTTAGGTCTCTTCATCAGGCTTATAATGACACAAATCCTGAAGACATATATATATATATACAGTGCCTACAAGTAGTATTCAACCCCCTGCAGATTTAGGTGGTTGACACATGTGGAATTAACTTGGCATTGTGACATTTGGACATTTATTATTCAACCCCTCAAACCACCAGCATTCTGTTTGGTCCCCCTAAAGTATTAAGAAGTAGTTCAGGCACAAAGAACAATGAACTTCACATGTGTGGATTAATTATCTCTTTTGCCAGCCTTTTCTGACTATTTAAGACCCTCCCCAAACTTGTGAACAGCACTCATACATGGTCAACATGGGAAAGACAAAGGAGCATTCCAAGACCATCAGAGACAAGATCGTGGAGGGTCACAAGGCTGGCAAGGGGTACAAAACCCTTTCCAAGGAGATGGGCCTACCTGTCTCCACTGTTGGGAGCATCATCCGGAAGTGGAAGGCTTATGGAACTACTGTTAGCCTTCCACGGCCTGGACAGCCTTTGAAAGTTTCCTCCCGTGCCGAGACCAGGCTTGTCCGAAGAGTCAAGGCTAACCCAAGGACAACAAGGAAGGATCTCTGGGAAGATCTCATGGCAGTGGGGACATTGGTTTCAGTCAATACCATAAGTAACGTACTCCACCGCAATGGTCTCCGTTCCAGACGAGCCCGTAAGGTTCCTTTACTTTCAAAGCGTCATGTCAAGGCTCGTCTACAGTTTGCTCATGATCACTTGGAGGACTCAGAGACAGACTGGTTCAAGGTTCTATGGTTTGATGAGACCAAGATCGAGATCTTTGGTGCCAACCACACACGTGACGTTTGGAGACTGGATGGCACTGCATACGACCCCAAGAATACCATCCCTACAGTCAAGCATGGTGGTGGCAGCATCATGCTGTGGGGCTTTTTCTCAGCCAAGGGGCCTGGCCATCTGGTCCGCATTCATGGTAAGATGGATAGCACGGCCTACCTGGAGATTTTGGCCAAGAACCTCCGCTCCTCCATCAAGGATCTTAAGATGGGTCGTAATTTCATCTTCCAACAAGACAACGACCCAAAGCACACAGCCAAGAAAACTAAGGCCTGGTTCAAGAGGGGAAAAATCAAGGTGATCGAGTGGCCTAGTCAGTCTCCTGACCTTAACCCAACTGAAAACTTGTGGAAGGAGCTCAAGATTAAAGTCCACATGAGACACCCAAAGAACCTAGATAACTTGGAGAAGATCTGCATGGAGGAGTGGGCCAAGATAACTCCAGAGACCTGTGCCGGCCTGATCAGGTCTTATAAAAGACGATTATTAGCTGTAATTGCAAACAAGGGTTATTCCACAAAATATTAAACCTAGGGGTTGAATAATAATTGACCCACACTTTTATGTTTAAAATTTATTAAAATTCAACTGAGCAACATAACTTTTTGGTTTGTAAGATTTATGTTTCTGTTAATAAATCCTACTCTCGTTTGCAGTTTGAAGGCTCTAACTTATTTGCATCTTATCAAACCACCTAAATCTGCAGAAGGTTGAATACTACTTGTAGGCACTGTATATATACATACATATACATGTGCAGGGTAGGATGATGCAGTAAATACTACAGGTAACATAAAGCAGAAAATAGTAGTCAGCCTTGGGAGGGGGAGAGGAGCTGGGGAGGTAAAATCAAAGTTCCAAGATAAGAGGCACAGATGGTATTATTGTTCTATGATTAGTGATTGGTTGAGACCTGTCTCGACCAACCACTAATAATAGAACAATAATACAATCTGTGCCTCTTACCTTGGAACTTTGATATACCGTATTTTTTGCTTTTTAAGACGCACTTTTGTTTCCCCCAAACTTTGGGGGGAAACGGGGGTGCGTCTTAAAAAGAGAATGTAAAAAATTAGAAATTAGAGGTCTCTCTAAAACAACAGCTAACTTTAAGAAAATAAAGGAATATTTGCACAATTGAAAGGTTTCACCCACCCATTGGAAAGAGGATAACTTAAAGATCGCTAGAGGTCTCACTTCTGTAACCCTCAGGGTTCTTGAGAACAGAGCTTTTGGTGGCCACTTTTGGGATGGGAAAAAGGTGCGCATGTTCGGCCTTTACATTTCTTCAACTTAAAGAAGAAATGTTAATAACAAATGGAACACGAGAAAGACTCAATGCATGTCTAATTTTTTTAAACAAAATTTGTATTCCCCTATTTTTTAAGGTCAGCTGTAATTAAATTATCTTAAAAAACAACAACATCTAACTTAGATTAGGTTTATAAGCTTGCTTTTATAGACATTGGCCTGAGCAGGTACAGGGCTTGTGAATTTGTATGGATTTGTAGGTTTTCTAGGAACTGGCACCTAATGTAATTGGGTATGATAGGTTCATGTTGCCAACCTGCAGAAGTATAGCAATATAATCAAGAAAAGTGCCTGTTGAACTGTATAATGTAAAAATAGTTTCCTTGACAACAGTGACATACATGCTGTTCAGTAGAGATCTCATGGCGTTGCTAATTTTCATCTTACTTCCCTTTAGAGCAGGTAAATTATCTTGGTGAAGCACGCTGCTAGAGTACACATTCACTACAGCTCCGGAAAATAATTACACATTATTTCAATGGACAGAAGTCATTTTCAGCAACGAAATTCAACCTTTATACGTGCTGCTGCAAAAGGCAGAAAAATGGTGAAATATTGTCTGTATATGTAGATAACCATGTACAAGTTGCAAAAAGAATATGCATGTACAATCCCAAAATCTCAATATTATAGTACACTTCATGTTTTTACAGTATTAAGGGAGTATTCTCGAGTTTAGAAGGTATTCCATTATCCTTTGGCTCCTATGGGATAGGGGATAACTTGCCAGTTGCTATGGGTACAATCTCTGGGACTCCCATTCAATTTCATGGTAGTGCCAAAGTCCAGCAAGCGCAGCGCGCAGCTATTTTCAATGGTCCCATTACTGATAAAACAACCACTCATACACCTAACTTTCATGGAAGGGATGGTTAGTTCGTATTAAAAATGCACATGGATAAGGCTTATATTATGGGCCAGTCACAGATAATTGTGGTATGCAGTTTCTGGCTTACAGCACATTAGTGAAGCCCGAACTATTCTATTAGGCAGCACTATTTAAGTGTCCCCACAGGGACCGACACCCCAATTTCCCCGGCCAGCACTAAAGGACCTGACTGCATCCTGCATAGAAATAAAAAATGTGGAGTAATATAACAAAGATGTATAACATGTGTAAGGCATTGATCGATATTTCGTCTAACATACACAAGTATGCAACTCACGTTAAGGGTTCTCATTGTCTTGTGAATCTCTAAATTGAAATAAAAGGCAAAAAAAGCAAAAGGACAAGAAAACATACTGACTTGGAAAACCATATTTTTACTGCACCGTTACAATAAAACTTAAAAAAAAAATGTCAGTATTGCAGTTTTATTCCCACAACTTCACTCCAATTAGAATCTGTTTCCTGTTTTTTCTCTATATTACAGTTGTGGCCAAAAGTATTGACACCCCTGCAATTCTGTCAGATAATACTCAGTTTCTTCCTGAAAATGATTGCAATCACAAATTCTTTGGTATTATTATCTATGCCACATCTATATGGTAATATGAATAATGGCTTTAAAATCTACAAATTGACCTCCCAAAACCTGTATGTCAAAAAATTTTATTTATGTCTATGAAGGGAAAAAAAATAAGTTATAGCTTTTATAAGAGGTGGATAACAAACAAAGATGCAGAAATAAAAATTTTCCAGGTTCTGAAAAAGATTAGAATAATTATCCAGTCTTGGTTCTGCAGCGTTAATCTATTTCAAGTGAGACAACTGCTATTTATTGACACAAGCGAAAATGCCAGTAAAGATAACAAGAGTGCTTTATATTCTCTACACCTCTTAATAAAAAAAAATATATTTTTCTTTCTTTATACATTAAAATTAAAATCAGGGTTTTTGTTGGGAAAAATAAAATCCCTTATGAGAAATGTGAGTGTAATGTATAGAACACCTTATGAGTAGTTTCGATTCGATTCGTCGAATGGACGATGTGTTCGTCGAATGTTCGTCGAATGTTCGTCGAACATACTCGAACACACTATAACACTAGTGTGGTGATCAATTTTAGTTCCGCAATGTATATACATACATTGCGGAACTGAAATGAAGTAAAATCAAGGGTTAAAAAAAAAAAAAATCGATACTCACCTTTCTAATCCATCTAGCGACGCTTCCAGCACTGCCTACCTATCGGAGATGTGATCCTGGTCAGCGTTTCCTGGTGAAATGACGAGTTCTCGCGATAACTCATCATGTGACCGGAAACTGCTGCCGTGATTATGACGTCACCGCAGGTCCTACAGATCCTCACAACTATTCACTACTAGTGAGGGCCTTTAGGACCTGCGGTGACGTTATAATCTCGGCAGTGGTTTCTGGTCACATGAAGAGTTATCGCGAGAACTCGTCATTTCACCGGGAAACACTGCCGAGATCACATCTCTGACAGGTAGACAGTGCTGGAAGCGTTGCTGGATAGATTAGAGAGGTGAGTATCGATTTTTTTTTATTTTTAACCCTTGATTTTACTTCATTTCAGTTCCGCAATGTATGTATATACCTTGCGGAACTGAAATCGAACTGAAATCGAACATGACCTCGAACTGCTGAATTTGGAGCAAATTGTTCTAATACGACGAACGACTTGAACATCGCCAAAAACAGCTCGGATTTGAGATTGGCGAACAATTCGATTCGAACACCGCTCATCTCTACTTATGAGGGCAAGCAAAGCAGGCAACACATCCCAATCAGAAAAGTGTTAAAATTTGCAATCAAAGCGGTAAAATTTCCAACCCCTGGTAATGGCTTGGAATAAAGTTTAATTTTCTATATGATCTTCCTAGTGCTGGAGTACTGTCTTTACTTTTTTCACTATTTCAATGCTCTGGACTGACTGATCTGGTCATACTCCTGGCATCAAGGAATAATTCCATTTCCTAACTCATGGCATATGGTAGGGTGCATATTGTGTTTTACCCCTTTTTATCTATCAAAAAGTATGTGTTTGCTTTACAGAGCTATTAACAATTCACACAAATAATTTGCCATAAATCTAATTTCCGGGCAAAATTCAGCGTAGCCGGCTCATTCGAATTTGAAAAGATCTGCTCATCTCTAATATCCATTTTTATCAATTAGTAACTTATAGATTCATTGCAATCATCATTCCCCACAGTCTCTTTCCTCTTGTTTGACTGACATACATTGATTTTCTTAAAATGCCATAAAAAATAGCATACTACTCTTTAACCCTTCCAACACAGATAATGGAAATGTAAGCTTTAAATTTGTTTTGCTCAGTAGCAGTCCATGGAGATGGACATACTGCCCACATTCCACCTGTAAGACACAAGTACTGTTTTGATGTGCAATCTGTATTGTAACATGCGTTATTAGTGATAGATTGTATTTTCCCAGACAATAGGAAGATTTAGGGTTAATGTTGGGACTAGTCCAGAGTGGGAGGGGCTGAAGTGAAGGGACACAGGAAGTTTCCTGGCAGGAGGTTAGAGAGGGCTCAGCAATCAGTAGAAACAGACCTAAAGACTAGTGAGCAAAGCCGCATTATGTAGGTATCCCTGACGTGAGTGGAGACCGAGACAGTAGATACCATGATCATAAGTAAAGAGGAAGGGAAACAGACAGAAGGATGGAGTGGTCAACCGGTGATGGGTCCTGGGACAGGATGTCTAGCAATATGAACCCGAGTCTATAACTCAGTGAGGTAACAGTCCAGGACAGAACTGAGAACATGACACAAAGAGTATGCCCCAGGTGGTAGTTTAAAGGCGTCAGAAGAAGAGAAGCTAAGTACCAGCTATATTGGCAAACCAGTCCCTTTAAAAGAGAGTATGAGGGACTGTGTTTTTATACTAGAATTTTCACTAACTGGATTGTAGTATCATGCTGTGCTGCAGTGAAGGAAAGAGGACTAGTTGAGGCAGAAACAAGTATACTGGAAAAAGTAAAGAGAGTATGTGTGAAAAAGCTCCATGTTGCAAAGAAAATGTTTGTGAAGTTAGGCACCCGCTATCTATTGTATATAGTTCCCACCAAATGCCTGTATAGTAAAATACTTTATTTTGGATGGGTGATCTCCCTCATCGAATTTTAATATCTAGTCTTGGTCAACCAAAGTTATTGGTAGCATACGGCCTTCAAGGGCTTATCGCCTCTATGTACAAAATTCACACACCCAGCCAGGTCCCTCACCTGCATGTAACGTGCCAGGGTGTAAAAGAAGAGTATTTGGCCCATAGCTACCACGATGTTCCACATTATAGATGAACCGAAATTCTGTTTAAAAATCACATCTGTCTACAGGGTTCTTTGTGTTCACATTTGTGCACACAACAAATAACATTCAATTTGACAAACAAGCCTATTTCACCACTCTCATCTTCTCATTAAAGGGAATCTATCCCGTGAAAAAACACTATTAACCTGAAGATATGTTTTTAATCTGCGTGTTAATAGCGTTTGATATCTGCCTGACTCCTGCCCTCGAACCCTGCTGTTGGGAGGAAAAAAACTTTGCTCCTCCTGGCCGAATTCTGTTTTCCATCACTGGGGCAGTACCAACACAGGTTCAGTCACCACTGTGTGTATCGAAAGCTGTGGTTGTAACCATGCCCCCCTGGTGCTAACTAACAGCTGGCTCTCATGCTGAGCAAACTGTGAATTAGTTTGGATTGTGTGATAACAGGCGCTGCTCTAGATACACAAAGTGCTGACTGAATCTGCAGCGGCACCACCCTGATGACTGAAAACTGAATGCTGCTGGGAGTAGAGTTCTTTTTCTACCCACAGCGGGATTTGAAGTGCAAGTGCTGGGCGGGTTCCAAACACAATTAACCTGTAGATTAACCCCATATCTGCATGTTACCAGCATTTTTTCATGTGACAGGGTCACTTTAATAAACCAAACCGTGTCCCATGACTTCTAGATTGTTACATTATTGTATTGTCATTGTTTTGTTTCTGTTATTCTGTAATCAGTTTACTTTTTAGAAGTTTGACCTATGTTTGCCCTGCTGCCCAGCTCTGATGTCAGTAACCCCTCCCGTCTTGCCCTGATAGTTTATGTCATCCATCTGGCTAGCATCATATCTATACAGCGCTGATTTAGAATTGTCTTTTTTATGTACTGTAACAGTATTTATAATCAGGTATTCAGCTGAAAAATAAACTTTCTTCTGGAATTTTCATTTATGCATCTGCAGTTGAGTCAAGCTATCTGATGAAATCTTTACGTGTGAGTAATGGCACATAGTTACACCCACAGAAATGGTGTGTCAAGCGCCCTACACTCCCAGCCTAGTTATGGAGTTGGAACAAAAATGACTCAGTACTTTTATATCCTTCTTTAGTCCAAACTAATATTGATATTAAAAGTTAGTCACTAATATTAGCCAAAAATATCTACGTAAAAGAGAAAATTGACAACACCCTGGATAAAGTGATATCCAAGCCCCCTCGTAATATTGATCCCCTCTTCTCCAAGACTTTTCTTCTTCTCACCCTACTGCCAGCATTAAAGGGAATCTGTCAGATCAAAAATCCATATGTAACTGAAATCATTTTCTAATCATCTGGTGAAACTCTTTCTATTCATGTATTTCTTTTATTATACTCACCCCCTATCCTCTGTAAACTGCAAAATAAAAGATTCATTCCATCTGTTAATCAGAATTAATGATCAGTTAGTTCTATGCTGCCCACTCCCTCAGAAATTAATATTCATGTATTGAATGACATCACTGCATTGTACTACCCTTCTCTGGGTCTATATCCTGCATTTGCAGGGGCTGGCTGGCCCAGGGGGCAGGGGGGCAGATGCCTCCCAGGCCAGTGGTTAAGCAGCAGCTTTTTGGCCTCCTGGTCATCTGTCAACTGGGAATCCCACTGCTCATGGGCCATTGCTGGGTGCTTGCCTCCCAGGCCGAAATTTGCCAGCCAGCCCCTGTGTGTGTGGCTCTCCATGCCCAGGCACTCACTGCAGAAGAGAAGGGAGGGGTAGTATGTGTGTGCTCTTAGCAGCTGCACCTCTAACATTTTCATTGTATGCTCCTGAGGCATGTATGTAGTATGTGCTCTCTGAGATATTTCCTTGTGTTTACAGTGGGTACAGAAAGTATTCAGACCCCTTTAAATTTTTCACTCTTTGTTTCATTGCAGTTATTTGGTAAATTCAAAAAAGTTCATTTTTTTTTCTCATTAATATACACTCTGCACCCCATCTTGACTGAAATAAAAACAAAAATGTAGATATTTTTGCAAATTTATTAAAAAAGAAAAACTTAAATATCACATGGTCATAAGTATTCAGACCCTTTGCTCAGTATTAAGTAGAAGCACCCTTTTGAGCTAACACAGCCATGAGTCTTCTTGGGAATGATGCAACAAGTTTTCCACACCTGGATTTGGGGATCCTCTGCCATTCCACCTTGCAGATCCTCTCCAGTTCCGTCAGGTTAGATGGTGAACGTTGGTGGACAGCCATTTCCAGGTCTCTCCACATATGTTTAATTGGGTTTAGGTCAGCGCTCTGGCTGGGCCAGTCAAGAATGATAACAGTGTGTAAAAATAAGAATGCGCATATAGGGTCTTATCTTAATTAAATATTGTCAGCGTGCGATGTGGAATTGCTCACCTTGTCCAGTTGTGAGACCCACAACTGGTTAAATCACGATAAAATGCAGCTGCTACAGGGACTGCACTCCCACAGATCACTGTGGTAACAACGCAGAATTCCGTGGACGAAGTGCCTCTATGTCCGCACTGCTGCTCCAGAAAAGAAGGAACCAGGACACGGAGATGTCTGGAACAACTTGTGCTTTAATTATCCGACGTGTTTCGGAGACACAAACTGAGCTCCTTCCTTAGGAGGAAGGAGCTTGGTTTGTGGCTCCGAAACGCGTCGGATAATTAAAGCACAAGTTGTTCCAGACATCTCCGTGTCCTGGTTCCTTCTTTTCTGCAGCAGCAGTGCGGACATAGAGGCATTTCGTCCAAGAAAATCTAAGAATGGTAACAGAGCTGTTCTGAAGCCACTACCTTGTTATTTTAACTGTGTGCTTAGGGTCATTGTCTTGTTGGAAAGTGAACCTTCGGCCAAGTCTGAGATCCAGAGCACTCTGGAAGAGGTTTTCATCCAGGATATCTCTATCCTTGGCCACATTCATGTTTCCTTCAATTGCAAACAGTCGTCCTGTTCTTGCAGCTGAAAAACACCCCCATAGCATGATGCTGCCACCACTATGTTTCACTGTTGGGATTGTATTGAGCAGGTGATGGGAAGTGCCTGGTTTTCTCCACACATACCGCTTAGAATTATTACCAAAAAGTTCAATCTTCATCTCAACAGACCAGAGAATCTTATTTCTCATAGTCTGGGAGTTCTTCATGTGTTTTTAGCCAACTCTATGCAGGTTTTCATTTGTTTTGCACTGAGGAGAGGCTTCAATCGGGCCACTCTGCCATAAACGCCTGACTGGTAGAGGGCTGCAGTGATAGTAGACTTTGTGGAACTTTCTCCCATCTCCCTACTGCAACTCTGGATCTCAGCCACAGTGATCTTGGGATTCTTGCTTACCTCTCTCACCAAGGCTCTCCTCCCATGATTGCTCAGTTTCACATAAAAACAATAGTAGAGCGGTCTCAGGGAGCGCCAAAGGAATACTGGACAAATTTGTGAATAAAAACCAACCTTTATTCTACCTCCAATACCACTGCCACAACACGTTTCGACGGTCTAAGCCGTCTTCATGAGGTGGGGCCAAAGCGGCAGGAGCAGCCTGGCATATCTGGAGGGTTGAGGACCTGCGGTTACATAGTTGCCGGGATAAACAACTGAGGACCTGCGGTGATGCGGTATCCGGTCCGGCAGGATCAGGTGAATTTTTGGGGAGCACGGAGTTGCGAATGCAAACACTAACAGGACGGCAGCACTAATAGATAGAGGCGACCCGGAGCCCCATTAACCACATGTTTAATCTTGGTTGTGTAGATGTACACAACCATTATAGGTGAGTGCACTGGCACTTTTTATTTATACAAATAGCCCTGTGTGTCTACACATGCGCCCTTTTCTTTTTCTTTCTGCATGATTGCTCAGTTTGGCTGGCCAACCAGGTCTAGGAAGACTTGTGGTGGTCCCAAACTTCTGCCATTTAAGGATTATGAAGGCCACTGTGGTCTTAGGAACCTATAGTACTGCAGAAATTCTTTTGTAGCCTTGGCCAGATCTGTGCCTTGTCACAATTCTGTCTCTGAGCTCCTTGGGCAGTTGCTTTGACCTCATGAGTCTCACTTGGTCTTACTTGCACTGTGAGCTGTGAGGTCTTATATAGACAGGTGTGTGACTTTCCAAATCAAGTCCTTTAGTCAAGTTTAATTAAATACATCTGGACTCCAATGAAGGAGTAGAATCATCTCAAGCAGGATCACAAGGAAATGGACAGCATGTAACTTAAATATGAGTGTCTGAACAAAGGGTCTGAATACTTATGACCATGTGATATTTCAGTTTTTCTTCTTTTAATAAATTAGCAAAGATTTCTACATTTCTGTTTTATTTTCAGTCAAAATGGGGTGCAGAGTGTACATTAATGAGAAAAAAATGAACTTTTTTGAATTTACTAAATGGCTGCAATGAAACAAAGAGTGAAAAATTGAAAGGGGTCTGAATACTTTCCGTACCCACTGTATACCCCTCCCGGGGTCCCTCCCACCTGCTGACTAGTGTGGGGTGTGGGTTCTAGTGTTCCACCTACTGGCCATAATTCCACTTGCAGTGGGGTGACTACACCGCTTTTATGGGTGTAGTACCCCTTTTGTGGCACCTACTCCATGGGGTGCCACATAGGCCAGAGTGAACTGAAAAGTAAAGAGCAGGAAGAGACTTCCCTGAAGGTTTCGGGCTCCCTGGAGGCACAGAATCCTGTGGGGCCTAAGCCCCTGGAGAGAAGGCCCACTCCACAGTCCGTGAGCAAAGGGAAGGGGAAAGACTGAGACCGGACCAGTGCAGCTGTGTCCGAGGAAAACAGCAAAGGTGACAGAGGACGACTGACAGGAGGGATCCCCTAATGTACGCCGTAGTCACATGGGTAGGAAAGAGCCTGGTGATCCCCTGCATGTTAAACTGTTTTACACCCTGTCAGGAGCAGCCCGACACATGGCGGGCTCATCCATCCGACTGCAGTCCCATCCATCCTCCTGCCAGAAGCAAGCAGCAGCGGTGGTCCCCATTGACCACAACCCGTGGGTGGCAACACGACAATCCCTGTAAGTAACCCCTTTACTTGTGGGCTCGGGACATGGTCCGGACCGTGATAACCCCGTGATACCCTGGTCCAGTACCGAGTACCCCGTCCCAGTGGGCTCCACATTATCAATACATATTATTTTAGAATATTATAATGCTCTATAAATATTATTATTACTACTAATATAAACTTATAGAGGCACAACATATGCAACTTCTATCGTTGTGCACCACGTTGTACACTTCCTCCTTAGTTCACTGCTCGTTAACCTATATGAACAAACAAATTGCTCATTTCGTAATACCTGGCAGTAGAAAGTTTGTTTGTCCATGTAATTACCTATAATGTTTTTGCTTTTCTATATAATGACAGATGTTTTAGGATTGAAAGTGTGCAGCCAAATAAAGCTGGGACATTCAGTAGCATATTTGCTCCAGTGTGTGCATGTTCATCTACTTGTCTCAATTAGATAAATGCACCTATTGCTGAGGACACAGGCCAATCATACACTAATGGATATATTATCTGATGTAACACTGCCTACTACACAGTGGGCAAAATTGCAACAGGCTTTAGTGGTTTAAAGAGCTTAAATGTTGGTCTATTCCCTCCAAAGATTAAATCTAGTCTGCTCCTGCATTCAAGTGTTGTAATAACGCAAAGTGATGCTGTAATATTATCCACTGACGCTTTACCACTCTTGTTCATTCAGCTAATGGTGGTTAACTACTGCTATTCTAGGGACAGTGGCTTGACTGTAATTAACTGACTCCCTGTCCTTGCACTCGATATTGACATTTGGCTTGCACTTACATTTTCTACTTATTTGTCTGACATTTCTATAAGTGAATGTTACCCTTTGAAATACACTTATATACTGCACATTAACTTTTGAACTTACCGCAGGCCTTTCTTTTGCCAGTGGGCCTACGTCTGAATGTATTCACATGCAGCTTGTTATGTTACACAAACTGGTGTTGAGAGACATAGTCCATGCAAGGCTCCTCTGGCAAATTAAATATGCAAATAATCTCTTTAGACAGGGGTGGGGAACCTCAGGCCCCAGGGCCGCCTTGATGACTTTTCTGCTGCCCGGGTAGATTAATGGGAACCACAGGGCTCAGGCTGGCAGACGCATTTTGCTGAGTGCTTGCCTTATAAATACAGCTCTCCAGTGATCTCTATGCCTCAGGGCCACTTTACACACACCAACTTATCTGTCCAACCTCTGACCAACTTACTGGTTGCAGTGAAATCATGGACACATTGCTCCATTTTGTGACTGTGTACAAATGGAACAATGTGTCCATGATTTCACTGCAACCAGTAAGTTGGTCAGACGTTGGACAGATAAATTGGTGTGTGTAAAGTGGCCAGCAGCCTTCCCGGTGACGTATGTGCCCCCAGCGTCTCTTTTGACGTCTATGGCTCTGGCAAACCTGGAAAAGCAGTTGAGAAGATCAATATCATCTAACATCATAGCCGCATAAAAGAGATGCAGCTCCAGCCACCACAGTAGGGGGAGTTGATTGTTTAACCAAATATGGTGGGTAATTTTCATGGTGATAATTTTGTGCGGCCCTGAAGGATGGTAGAAATTTCCAAATGGCCCACGGCATAAAACTGGTTTCCCACCCCTGTCTTAACAGAACATCCTGATGAAGCCCATTATTCAAGAAAAGTGCGCTTAGGTGCTAATGTGACGTTTATCCTTCTTTTATTATTCCTGACAAAGCTCAGTGTTGGTGAAACGCACATTTGATACTAGTCTGCCTCCTTATCCACCTTTGTTATTCCTGATAAAACCCAGTGTTGGTGAATACACACATTTGATACTAGTGTTCTCCTTATCCACCTTTATTATTCCTGATAATGCCCAGTATTGGTGAAACGCACATTTCATACTGGTATGCTCCTTATCCACATTTGTTATTCCTGACAATGTCCAGTGATGGTGAAATGCACATTTGATACTAGTCTGCCCCTTACCCACTTTTCTTGTTCCTGACAACTCTCAATGTTGGTGAAATGCACATTTGATACTACTGTGCTCCTTATCCCCCTTTGTTACCAGTGATGGTGAAACACTCTTCGAGAGCAGTGTTCCCCTTACTCTCCTTTGCTATTTCTTTTCATGACATATCATATCTAAATGTATTATCATTACATATGTTTTCATTATCGGATGTAGTTTTTAAGGTCCCTATAGCCATATGGCTTCTGTAGCATAATACTGGTTATCTTACCTGTTTTTGTACTGATAACTACTGGTGTTATCTCATATTGGTTTATGAGTTATCAACCCTAGTAATTAATTCATATTTACTTTATACAAGGGAAAGGAGGCTTTTATGCTAACAACAGGTATATATTTTTTCTTTTTTAATAGCGGGGAGTGAGGGTGGGGGTTGGAGATACTATACCACAATACAATTAGATTATTCCAGTGTCCATCTTTTAGTCTGACTTCTCCCACACCATTTGTTGATATCTCTTTATATACATATCAGAAAACTTTATTCATTTTACAACTTGTTTCCCCTACTTTTTCTTTTGGGTACCGTATATACTCGTGTATAAGCCGACCCGTGTATAAGCCGACCCCCCTACTTTTGCCCCCAAAAACTGGGAAAACTTATTGACTCGCGTATAAGCCGAGGGTGGACTCCAGCACAGGTATACAGCCCCCAGCAGTGTGGTATACAGGCCCCAGTAGTATGGTATACAGCCACCAGGACAGGTATACAGCCCCCAGCAGTGAGGTATACAGGCACCCCCAGTGGAATACAGGCCCCAGCAGTATGGTATACAGCAGGCCCCCAGGGGTATTCAGCAGGCCCCAGGGGTATCAGCAGGCCCCCAGGGGTATACAGCAGGCCCCCAGGGGTATACAGCAGCCCCCAGGGGTAAACAGCAGCCCCCAGGGGTAAACAGCAGCCCCCAGGGGTATCAGCAGGCCCCCAGGGGTATCAGCAGGCCCCCAGGGGTATACAGCAGGCCCCCAGGGGTATACAGCAGCCCCCAGGGGTAAACAGCAGCCCCCAGGGTTATCAGCAGGCCCCCAGGGGTATCAGCAGGCCCCCAGGGGTATCAGCAGGCCCCAGGGGTATCAGCAGGCCCCCAGGGGTATCAGCAGGCCCCAGGGGTATCAGCAGGCCCCCAGGGGTATCAGCAGGCCCCCAGGGGTATACAGCAGGCCCCCAGGGGTATCAACAGGCCCCCAGGGGTATACAGCAGGCCCCCAGGGGTGTCAGCAGCTTCCAGGGGTATCAGCAGCCCCCAGGGGTATCAGCAGCCCCCAGGGGTATCAGCAGGGCCCCCAGGGGTATTCAGCAGGCCCCCCAGGGGTATCAGCAGCCCCCAGGGGTATCAGCAGGGCCCCCAGGGGTATTCAGCAGGGCCCCCAGGGGTATCAGCTGCCCCCAGGGGTATCAGCAGGCCCCCAGGGGTATACAGCAGGCCCCCAGGGGTATCAGCAGGCCCCCAGGGGTATCAGCAGGCCCCCAGGGGTATACAGCAGGCCCCCAGGGGTATCAGCAGCCCCCAGGGGTATCAGCAGCCCCCAGAGGTATCAGCAGGGCCCCCAGGGGTATTCAGCAGGGCCCCCAGGGGTATCAGCTGCCCCCAGGGGTATCAGCAGGGCCCCCAGGGGTATTCAGCAGGGCCCCCAGGGGTATCAGCTGCCCCCAGGGGTAAACAGCAGACCCCAGGGGTAAACAGCAGCCCCCAGGGGTAAACAGCAGCCCCCAAATGCTGGCACTCGCCCTCCCCTGCTGCTTATCTTACCATCCGGTCTTCTGATCAGCGCCGGTCTTCTGTGCTCCGTCCTCGCTGCATCCGGGATCCCCGGCCGTCGCACGATGATGTCATATGCCTGCAACGGCCGGAGATCCCGGATGTAGCAGGACGGAGCACCGAGGACCGGCGCTGATCAGAAGACCGGATGGTAAGATCAGCAGCGGGGGGGGGCCTTACACAGCGGGGAGGGGGGCCATTACACAGGGGGGACGAGTGCAGCATTTTGGGGGCCAGATATGCACTGCTTCCCCCTGCCGCTGATTGACAGGGGAAGCAGTGCATATATAATGAGCGGCCCCACGTGACGGGGCCGCTCATACAGCAGCCCCCCCCCGCCTCCTCCAGCCTCGGACACAGCCCCCACAACAGCCACCACACCATGTACCATATTGACCCGTGTATAAGCCGAGGGGGAGACTTTTCAGCCCAATTTTTGGGCTGAAAAACTCGGCTTACACACGAGTATATACGGTACATTAGTTTTTTATTGTTATTTGTGCCTTTTGAATCTCTTCTGGTTATATATATCTTGAAACATGTGTCTGCAAATGGAGTGTCCGATTTGACTTATTATCCTACGTCAAATAACAAGTCTCATTAAAGGGGCAATATTGCCTGTTAACATTGCTACCCCTAATAAGTGGCACCAGAGTTCCAGTGCTCTGTCTATAAAGGGGATATTTGTGTATTTGTGGCACCCCGTTGGTCAGGCGTCACACCGGGGTATTACACCCATAAAAGCGGTGTAAATATCCCAACTGTAAGTGGATGCAGGGTTTGCAGGAGGGACCCAATTCCAGCACTCCCACACTCAATCCGGGGAAGGGCTCCCCGGGGGGAGGGTTAGGAGAGTCGGAAGGTCAGAACAGGCGAGTTGCAGACTAGGAGGTCCTGAGGGGACCTTGAGAGAGGGTAGCTGACGCGTGAGTCTGGACTGAGAGAGAAAGGGGGAACCCCAGTACGGAGCGACCATACTCTGGGGAACTTTCCCAGTCCACCACGGAAAGCTGGAACCGAGGAAACGGCCAGAGTCCACCTCCGTAGCTGTCAACCAGTGGCTGCGGCCTGTTTATCAGCCACAGCACCCTGCCCCTCACGGAGCGGTCCACCCGGTTCTTCAAGAGGTTGGGGTCCAAGCAGCGGATAGGGAGAGAGAGAAGAACTTACTACCTCAGCGGGACTGGGAAGAGACTTATCCGTGCAGGGCTAAAAGGACACAGGTTCGTTAACTAAGGCATACCGTGGGTACCTCCACTCCGTCTTGCATCTGCTTACAGTCACCCGAAGGGTCACCTGCGAATTCCATCATTACTGCACTGTGAACTGTGTATTCATTGGATGATCCTTTTCAGTAAAGTACCTGGAAAGAGTGAACCTGCTGTCGTGTCTGTGTGCCGCGATCAGTGACTTTTATTTCAGCTAACGCTGCTCCGGAGGCCCAGCTTCACCTGTAGGAAGCTATACCTCCTTTGCCGCAATTTCAACGCCCTCCGGAGGACTGTGGCGCCACTGGTGATCCCTCACCAGGTACTACAGGTGGCGTCATGAACTATCCTAATAGAAATGATAATTTAAGAAGTCACTGACCCCAGGGCCACGGACTTGAGTGCGGCCACCCTTGATAGCATCCCCCTGACACCGTGCCCGAGCTCTGAGTACCCCGGCCTAGGCGGGTCATAATTGTTATCAACAACAATGTAGTTCATACAGTAATTTCTGAAATGCATACAGTGCTGTGCAAATTAATTGGGACAAAGCATTTTTTTAAGTAAAATCGTACGTTGGTTACCAGTCATTGATTCAAACCAATTTTAACTGCTTTGAACAGGTGTGAGTGTACAACCTTGAGTAACAAAATGTGGTTTGACTGGTTTTAGTCAGAAAATAACAGCTAGCTGCCCCCTCAGCTTCAGTTGAGAGCTTGTTTCTGTATAGTGTACTCTTTCTCTCAGTGTGATTCGTGCCTGTAAAAATGGATGTTACTCATCAGCAGAGGTCTAGAATTATTGCTCTACATGAACATACAAGTCTGACTGTAAGAGAAATCGCTTTCACCATTGGTATTGGAAAATCAACCGTTTCAAGAATAATTTGTACACACAATGAAACTGGATTGTTTTCTCCAAAACGAAAAGGGAAATGTGGAAGAAAAAGGAAAACGACACCAAGAACTGATAAAACACTTATCAGAAATAGTAAAATGAATGCAAGAAAAACTTGCTTTGTCCCAATTAATTTGCACAGCACTTTATTTAAGGAGGTAGTGTAGTTACCTAATTAGAAAATAGCCTGTTTGGAAATCCTCTATTAAGGATCTCCTTTATTAAAAGTAACAGAAAACATCTGTCATTTTTGCTCTTTAACCCCTTCCCGACCCATGATGACATCATGAGACATCATGAAAGTAGTTGAGTTCCCGACCCATGACGTCTCTATAACGTCATGACTTGTTTGCTGTCCTACATCTCTGGTGACCGGCTCAGTGACAAGTCACCGGAGCTGCAGGATTGGAAGGAGTTACACTTTATCCTAGGGGGTGGCTTAGCCTCCTCATGGCTAAAGTCCCTTTGATTGGCAGTTGAAAGTGAAACTGCAAATCAGAGCGAGTCACCCCTCCAGATCTGATTGGAGCTCTCCAATCAGATCTAGAGGGGCCGGTTGGTGGGTGTCCTCCCCCTCCTCAGCCCCCTCCCACTTCAGGAATCATCAGGGCCTCCCATCCCTCCCATCCGCCACCTCCTATTATTATCTATCTGCCGGCGGGCTGCACCCGCCGGTCAGCCTCCCCAGCTCCCTCCTGTTCTGCTCATCTCCCCCCCTGTCCAGCCCCCCACCTCAGCCACGTGTCCTGTCCCCCCTCACCTCTACCGCTGGTCAGCCTCCTGTGCTCCGGTGTGGGCCCCTCCTCCTCTCCCAGGCTCCCCCTCCTCACCGGTGGATCTTGAGTGAGGTAAGTATGAATGGATGGATGGATGGATGAATGAATGGATGGATGGGTGCATGCATGCATGCATGGGTAAATGGATGGATGGGTGCATGGGTGGATGGATAGGTGCATGCATGGGTGGATGCATGAATGGGTGTGTGCGTGCATGGATGTATGTATGGATTGATGTGTGTGCATGGATGTGTGCATGAATGGATGTGTGCGTACATTGATGTGTGCATAGATTGATGTGTGCTTGCATGGATGTGTGCGTGCATGGATGTGTGTGTGCATGGATGGATGTGTGCGTACATGGTTGGATGTGTCCGTGCGTGGATGTGTGTGTGCGTGCATGGATGGATGTGTGCGTGCATGGATAGATGTGTGCGTAGATGTGTGCATGCATGGATGTGTGCATGGATGGATGTGTGCGCGCGTGGATGTGTATGTGCGTGGATGTGTGCGTGCGTGTGGATGTGTGCATGCATGGATGTGTGCATGCATAGATGGGTGCATGCGTGGATGGGTGCATGCGTGGATGATAGGTGCATGGGTGGATGGATGGATACATGGTTGGATGGATGGGTACAACAAGGGATCAAGTATCCTCTTGTAGTCTCTGGGATCATAGTCATGGTGCACTGTATGACAGATCATTGCCATACAGTGCACCATAAATCTGACCCCAGAGACTGTAGGAAGATGACACTTGTTCCCTTGCTGCAGTCTCTGGATGTAGCTGTAGTCTCTGGAGGTGATCGAGCATCGTGGGACCTTCGTTGTGGACTATGTCGGATCTTTATAATAAAGATGGAGTCTGAATTTTGTTTGTGTTTTTTTTTTTCAAATAAAATTTTTTTCTCTGTGTGGTGTATTTTTTTTTTGACTATTTACTTGACATTCCTAATGGACGGATCTAACATTGGCCTGACATTATGAATCTCGGGCTTAGTGTCAGCTGCCAGTAAAAGGCTAGCATTAATCCCTTTATTACCCAGTTTGCCACCGACACCAGTGCAACTGGAAGAGTTGCCAGAAAATGGCACTTCAATGAATGTGTCCTTTTCAGAGGTGGCTGCGGGCTGCAATTCGCAGCATGGGGTGCCCAGAATGCTTGGGCATCTCCATGCTGAGGATTCCAGCCCCCAGCTGCCTAGTTGTACCTGGCTGGACCAAAAATATGGCGGAGCCCTACATCAATTTTTTTTCTAGAATTAATTCTAGAAATAAAATAAATGGGCTTCACTGTATTTTTTGGTTGCCAGCGAGGCAGCTGGGGGTTTGTGGCAGTCCGTAGCTGCCAAGTTGTACCTGGCAGGACCAAAAATATGGCGAAGCCCCATGTCATTTTTTTTAATTACTTAAAAACAAAATAAAATAACATGGAGCTTTGCTGTATTTTTGGTTGCCAGCCAGGTACAACTTGGCAGCTGGGGAGCAGGAATCCTCAGCGTGGAGAGATCCAAATGTTGTGGACCCCCCACGCTGCAAATTGCAACCCACAGCCACCCCATAAAATAGCGCATTCATTAGAGGTGCGATTTTCTGGTGCTGTACCCCAACTCTTCCAGTTGCCCTTGTGCTGGTGGCACACATGGGCGCTCCATACGCGACATGGTGTCCACTAACAAGTTGAATGGAAAATTCGCTCCAATTGTGCCTAAACATTACAGCTCCCCCATAAGTGACCCCATTTTGGAAACTAGACCCCCCAAGGAACATATCTAGATGCATAGTGAGCACTTTGAACCCCAGGAGCTACACAAATTGATCCGTAATAAGGAAAAAGTACTTTTTTTTCACACAAAGTTTATTTTGCTTCATTTTTACGGATTAATTTGTGAAGCACCTGGGATTCAAAGTGCTTACTATGCATTTAGATACGTTCCTTGGGGGATCTAGTTTCCAAAATGGTGTCAGTTGTGGGGGAGGTCCAATGTTTAGGCACACAGGGCTCTCCATACGCGACATGGTGTCCGCTAACAATTCAAATTGTCGGGTGGAGGGACCGGGGTCACAGAGGGGAGCGGCCCCAGACTAGCACAGAGACTTTAGGCCTCAACTAGCCAATGAAGGCTGCTGTATTTGTATGTGCAGTAGCCAAATCCACAAACACTCACTAAAAAGGGCTGCATAGGGCCAAGGGGACAGAGAGAAGACGTCGCCCGACTGGGCCAAGGCTGCTGGCTTGGGACACTGTATGTGAGGTGCAGGGCAGGAAGACGAGAGCCAGCGCAGAGAGACGACCTGGACAGGCACACCAGAAGGGTGTCGCGGTAAAGTGCACCCAAAGTACCCCAGAGCTGGCTGCATAACTGACCCAGAGGGCACAGCACCCGGCTAGTTGTTGTAACCATAAAAGCAGCACTCCTGGCGAAAATCATATTCAGGAAGTTTATTAACCCTTTTGGTGCTTGACATAACTAAAGCCATTTTCTTTGAGCCCTCACCACCGACATGTATTGTAACACAACTGCTGGGACTGGCTCCTGCCCCACAACGCTTACAGCATCACAGGGACAACCGCTGCACAGCCACCCATGACACCCATAGCATCACCCTGACACTTGCCGCAGCACTGCCTGCATCACCTGCAGCAACACTTCCCATATCATCACCTGTGACAATGCCTCCTGTGACACCACTCCACCACGCACGCGCCCGGTAAGCTACGACCAGTTTATAAGACACAACCCCTGTTATCCTCTAAAATGTTTAAAGAAAAAGTGAGTCTTATAATCTGAACAATATGCTATTTCTCCCACAAATGTATTGCAATTACACATGTTTTTTTATACACATAATTATTTCCTTTGTGTGTGTTGGAACAACACAAAAAAAAAACCCAGAAAAAAAAAAGGCGAATTGGACATAATTTCCCCCAAATCTCCAAAAATGGCCTGGACAAACTTGTTGTCACATTTAACTGAATATTTGATTGAACACCCTTTGGAATAAATACTTGCAATCAATTGTTTCTTAAAATCTTCAACAGGCTTCTTACCCATCGCAATTGGACCACTCTTTTTTTGCAAACTGCTTGAGGTCTCTCATTTTTGAAGGATATCTTCTTCCAACAGCAATTTTAAGATCTCTCAATAGGTGTTCAATGAGACTTAGATCCGGACTCATTGCTGGCCACTCCAGAACTCTCCAGCGCTTTGTTTTCATCCGTTTATAGGTGCTACTTGAAGTAAGTTTGGGGACATTGTCCTGCTGGAAGACCCATGTTCTAGGATGCAAATCCAGCTAACTGACTCTGGGCACTACATTGCAATTCAAAATCCTTTAATCCTCAGGTTTCATGATGCCTCGCACACAGTTAAGACACCAGGTGTCAGAGGCAGCAAAACTATCCCAAAACATCTTTGAACCTCCACCATATTTGACTGTAGGTACTGTGTTTTTTTTGTAGGTCTCATTCTGTTTTTGGTAAACACACTGATCTGCTTTACCAAAAAAACTCTATCTTGGTCTCATCTGCTCAAAGAAGTTTCCCATAAAGATTTTGGCTTACATACATTTTGGCAAACTGCAATCTAACTTTTCTTATGTCTCTGTGTGAGCAGTAGGTTTCTCTTGGGTCTTCTGCCATAGCGTTTCAGTTCATTCAGATGTTGACAAATAGTTCATACTATCACTGATGCTGTCAGGTCTGGCGGTTCTGTACTCAAGTGGACTCGTCACACTTTTGGGTGTACTTCAGCTCTCTGGAGGGTTACCTGCCACCCCTCACTGACCATGAGGGGTGGGTGTCTCTGTTAACCATTAAGTGGGCTCTTGAATAATGGAGGCATTTTCTAGAGGGAGCCAGACATCTGTTCATTGTTCTTACAGATCATAAGAACATAATCTACTTGGAAAATGTCAAAAGCTTAATCCCAGATGGGCCTTACTTTTTTCACATTTTCATTTTTCTGTCTCTGATATTCCTTGGTCTAAGAATACTCGTGCAAATACTTTTTGACAGAGACTGTGCCCCGTCAAGCAAGCGGAAATAATTCTGCCCCTAATTTTTCCCCTTGGATGGTGATTGCTACTACTAATGTTGAATGGGAAATAGTTTAGACACAACATTTGGTCCCTACTGATACCCTGCAGGATAAGTTGTATGTGCCTGTTAACCTTAAGGCCCAGTTACACACACAGATAATTGTGCAGAAATTGTTCACAGATCTCTAGCTGCAGTGAAATCATGGACACATTGTTCCATTTTGTGGCCGTGTACAATTGTAACAATGTGTCCATGATTTCACTGCAACCAGAGATCTGCGAACAATCTCTGCACAATTATCTGTGTGTAACTGGGCCTTTAGGCTTTTTACAATGCAGGACTGTTACAATTCTGTATTGGCTGACTACTGAGGCGTGAAGGCAACTGAATTTAATTACATATGAGTTATTGGTGTCCTTCTTTACGTCAGTATTTTGAGGTTTATTTCAGTCCAGTAAGGTGTGTGCCAAGAGTAAAGTGCCATGGTCCACTCAGGCTGCTAAGCTCATCACTCTTCCTATTCTGGATCAACCCTGATTGCACATTCAAATTGATTTTATTACTGATCTCCCAGCCACTGAATTTATGATTGTCACATGGTGTATTGTTCACCGTCACTCCGGCCAGTGCCATCTCACCTCTCTTTCTAGATTGACTTCATCTCACCATGTTGCACATGAGTTCATTAACAATGCGGTTGCTGGCATGGTGACGGTGTCCCTGTTAATATAGTGTCTGATCAAGGTTCGCGGTTTATCTCCAGGTTTTGGAAGGCTTTTTGTGGTCAGATTGAGATGGAACTCTCTTTTTCTTCTACATGCCACCCTCAGTCTAGTGACCCTTCTTAGAGGGCTAACCAGTCACAAGAAGCTTACCATATGTGCTTCTATTCTCACAACCAGCTTGAATGGCAGGCTTACTTACCTTTTGCAGTTAGCCTTTAATAATAAACTTCATGAATTTTTGGGTACATCTCCCTTGATTTGTAATTTTGGGTTTCATCCCAGGTCTCATGCCTTCCTCAAAGGATGTGAAGAGAGTTCGGGGATTTCTGAGATCACTAAAAGACTGAGGACAGTTTGGAAGGGGATTTGTTGGCAGTTCCAGAAGGTGATTGTCAGAATATTGATGCTGATAAACACCAGTCTCAGAGGGAGGAGGTGGTAGCTGGGGATATGGTGGGGGTGTCTACTAAAAACGTAATACTCAAGGTTCCCTGCTTTAAGCTTGCTCCCATCTTTGAAGTCGTCAATCCAGTTGCTTTTAGGTTGAACCTTGCTATCAGTATTAAGATTTCCAACATCTTTCAAAGATCTCTCCTTAAGAAAGCCCAAAGACCTATGGTTTCTCATTCTCCTCCAGGTCCTGTTTTGGTTGATAGTCAGGAGGAGTTTGACATAGAACAAATTATTGACTCCTCAATATTTAATCCATTGGACAGGATATGGGCCAGAAGAGAGGTTGTGGGTCCCTAAAGGGCGCATTCATGCTGATAAATTAATTGCTGATTTCCATTCTAAGTTTCCTAACAAAGCTAGTGCTGAGAGTCCAGAAGTCTCTACTCGAGAGGGGGTACTGTCCGGTCTGGCAGTACTGTAACTCTTGCTCTTCTGGACGTACTCCAGCTCTCTGGAGGGTCACCCATCAATGGCCATGAGGTGTGAACTCCGGAGGGCAAAGCTAGTTCAGGTGATCTTCTTAGCTGTGTACTGTGCTCTGGGAGAATGACTTCTGGTGTTACTGGAAGGCGGTACGCCATTCCTCTCAGCGATTATGCTGTTCAGGGGTCCTGGGATGCCAGGTCCCTTAGTGACAGCTATTGCCAGAGGATACAGGATGCAGTTTCTGCTGGTTTAACTAGGTAGTTGCAGGTTCCTTCCATTCCACCTAACTTGCCCCCATCGTTGCTTCTTTAGGCTAAGGGTGGAGATTGGGCAATGCCTTATCGATGTCAGGTGATCTCTGAGAGGCAGGCTTAAAAACACCATATCCTCCAGGACGTGAAGGCGGATGAAAAGTACCCCTGCTCTTAGGGGTGCGCAGTAGCGTGGTGGCAAGCACAAAGTGTGGCTGGTCTGCAGTCCGGTCATTCCACCACTACTCAAGCATTATAGATGCACCCATAGGCTAGGGTCACACATAAGCCCTTGGTCCGTTTTTGGCATCAGTTTTTGCATTTTTTTTTTCTAAGTCCAAAAACTGATGCAAAAAACAGATTATATGTAATAAATACCCTGTGCGTTTTTTTCTGCATCCAAAAACATTGCTAGGAGCGTTTTTGGGTGCCTTAAAAAAGGATCTGTTTTTTTAACATGGGGCCCTATGGAAAAACGGATCCGTTTTTTTGGTGCCTTAAAAACGGATCCGTTTTTTCTAGCATTTTTTGGCAAAAATTGACTAAGTCCAAAAAACGTTCAGGGGCACAGGAGGCTCAAAAAGCACCCAAAAAAAACGGATTGGTCATGGAAAACACTTCCAAAAATGGATTGCTATGTGTGACCCTAGCCTTTGCCTACAGGACAGCTTGAATTTCTTTAAAACTTGATAGGGTTGACTTGTGACTTGTAGACTTCTTGATTAGGTTGCTCACAGTGGACAAATGAACTTGTAACCTTGAGATTGTTGATATTTTTCAACAATTTTGGTTCTCAAATCTTCAGACAGTTCTCTTCTTCTTCTGTTCTCCATGCTTTATGTGGCACATACAGACATGCAATGCAAAGATGGAGTCAATTTCTCCCCTTTTTATCTGGTTTCAGGTGTGATTTCCATATTGCCATCCCCTGTTACTTGCCACAGGTGAGTTTGAATGAGCATCAGATGCTTGAAACAAACTTGTTTATCCACAATTTTGGAAAGGTTGCAACAATTTCTACAGCCCATTTTTGGGGGTTTTATGTGAAATGATGTCTAATTTCTACAGCCCATTTTTGGGGGTTTTATGTGAAATGATGTCTAATTTGCCCTTTTTTCTCTGATTTTTTTTTGTGTTGTTTCAACAAACACAAAGGAAATAAACATGTGAGGGTACCTTTACACGTTGCAACATTGCATGCAATTTCACTTGCAACTTATGGCCGCTTTACACGTCCCGATATCCTCGTCCAACTTCGTTAAAAAGTCACATGGTTCGTGCGTTGGCACCAATATCGTTCGTGCGTTGTGCGGTGTAAATGACCAATTCGATGCAAGAACGATGCCAAAACGATATTGGGGGGAATTGTGCAGGCTCTACAACTGACCGATATTGGATGGACGATCTGGCAGGATCGTGCTGTGTGACATCGCAACACCGACTTGGAGAACAACTTCCCCTATTCTCTCCCATGTTAAATGGTCGTTCCCTGGCTCGCTTGTACAAGGGGGTGTAGACATCTCAGTTGTGTTGCCTGCCGATATCTCCCTGTGTGACAGCTCCTATGCGATCTTGGATTACTGCCAAAAATGTGCGCGCTCCCTTGTATACAATATCGAAATGATTTTACACAAGTGAAACCACTTAAAGAGTATACGTTACAAAATGACACCTTTATTAATTAAAAGCAGATAGGTACACGTTACATACAATGAGTTTGGTATAAGAGATCCCAAAAAGATACTGCAGGGCCAGTAGTCCCAGTGCAGATACAGAGATGATCCACAGTATACAGGTATCACATAGAATTAGTCATCAACAGCCCCCAGAGTGGTAGTCATGATCATAACAGCTCATACATGCATGCATTATCACTCACCCATTGGAGGTTGTGCCTGTGGTGGATCTGCTCCCTCTGCCCTGTCTCGCCCTGCAGAGCCCCCTACGCGCGTTTCGCAACGCTTGATCACGGGGATGGTTTGGTGAGTGTGATTTCACGCCATTTATAGCGGCTGAATGGCGCCAAGACACCGTTCAATGCGGGCGGCACGTCACTTCCGCCGGAACGCGTGAAGAGCGTACGCGCGCGAGAGTCCCGGGTACTCTCGCGCATGCGCAGCTCCATTCACGCGATTCCATTAGACGGAGCAACGTAGCCTATGCCACACATGTCTCCAGCGGCCATCTTGGTGGAGACCAATATATGCTGCCAATAGATAGGGATATGTTCTCATATATCTTACACTGATGAAAGGATACACCATCTCACTGATCCTTCCTATCTATATTCCGTCCCATACCAGTCCACATACATACTGAACACACTCATACAGCACATTGCATAAATACAAAAGTGAGGTAAACATAATTAAGGTGAATAAGTGCATAGCAGCATATATGGTTGATACATAGTATACATAATTATACATAAGATGATAATAACATTGATTTACATGTGACAAACTACGACACAGTATAACCTGTGAATTAAGTATGTAAAAACATTATTTATCCATATATTCGTGTTCATGTCATAGACATGCGTTACATTTTAATAAATACTTTCATACCAAGATTGCACAATATCTATGGGATGTAAATATACATGAAGGACCATTTTGATAGCAGTCAGTCCATCATCGTTTTTTTGGAACTTCCAAATTGGCACATTATTCACGGTTTCCATGATTAATTCAATCGCTATATTTGACTCCATACATAACGGTCATCAGTTATCCTAGGAAAAACTAAAATACACAGTAATTAAAATCACATATGGTCGGGACACAAACAGCTCCTATATTATGTTTGTGGGAAGAAGCAGCCCATAACACAGCAGAACTATGTCCTGTTGAAAATTGAGAATGCAGCTGATGTCTTGGATACTTCAACTTTAAAAACTATACCTAGACATTTTAGATTCTTTCATGACTGTAATCCAAGAGGACTAGTAGTGAAGGGTATTGACAAAGTGCAGGCGGGCATTCGTTGAGGTGATTTGGCTAAATCACTTGCACAATTAGAGTGCAGGTGGATAGTCGAACTTGATACTATGGTCCCAAGAGGACTTAACGAAAAGTTGAGTTTTGTCCCATTCCTCAACAGGACATAGTTCTGCTGTGTTATGGTCTGCTTCTTCCCACAAACATAGTATAGGAGCTGTTTGTGTCCCGACCATATGTGTTTTTAATTACTGTGTATTTTAGTTTTTCCTAGGATAACTGATGACCGTTATGTATGGAGTCAAATATAGCGATTGAATTAATCATGGAAACCGTGAATAATGTGCCAATTTGGAAGTTCCAAAAAAACGATGATGGACTGACTGCTATCAAAATGGTCCTTCATGTATATTTACATCCCATTCAGCCGCTATAAATGGCGTGAAATCACACTCACCAAACCATCCCCGTGATCAAGCGTTGCGAAACGCGCGTAGGGGGCTCTGCAGGGCGAGACAGGGCAGAGGGAGCCGATCCACCACAGGCACAACCTCCAATGGGTGAGTGATAATGCATGCATGTATGAGCTGTTATGATCATGACTACCACTCTGGGGGCTGTTGATGACTAATTCTATGTGATACCTGTATACTGTGGATCATCTCTGTATCTGCACTGGGACTACTGGCCCTGCAGTATCTTTTTGGGATCTCCTATACCAAACTCATTGTATGTAACGTGTACCTATCTGCTTTTAATTAATAAAGGTGTCATTTTGTAACGTATACTCTTTAAGTGGTTTCACTTGTGTAAAATTAGTCTATGGAGTGTTACTAGTACTTATATCCTATCTGCACACCATTATGGTAGACTATTAAGTGACCATGCTAAAAGTGACTGATGGTTGGTGTGGATTGTTCTTGAAAATAGTAATATCGAAATGATGTTGGGAAGTGTAAAGTGGCCATTACTGGTTGCAGTGAAATCATGGACACATTGTTCTATTTTGTGGCCGTGTACAAGTGGAACAATGTGCCATGATTTCACTGCAACCAGTAAGTTGCAAGTGAAATTGCATGTAGTGATGGGCGAATCCTAAATTACTCGGAATTGCTTGACTCTAGCGAGTCCGAGCACAGGACTCGCTACTCGTTGCGAGTCTAGCGAGTCCAATGTTAATGAATGGGGAAGCGAGTAATAGCGAGTAGTGTGAGATTTACAAATCGCAGATGTGTCTCGGAAGCTTCAGCCTGAAGCAATCCCAGTTTTGTCATTTATTTGCATTGGACTCGTTTACTTTGCAACTGTAATCGCTGGCTGGGAAACTCGCACAGATAAGAGAAGAGTCCTGTCTGCTCTGTGCAGCTCCAGGGTCCTAGAGCCTGCCTGCTGCCTGATGTAGCAGTGCTGAGATTGTTCTCAGTCTGTTCATTCCCTGTGTACAGACATGAATGTCTGTGCACAGAGATGATGTAGCAGAGCTGAGATTGTTCTCAGTCTGCTCATTCCCTGTGCATATACATCTATATCTATGCACAGGGATGAGCAGAGAGGACATCGCGTTTTGGACTGCGTCGGACGGAAGAGGATTTTTTTAATTAAAGATGGAGTCTCTAATGGCTTTTTTTTTTAATTTCTAATAAAAAAATTTCTCTGTGTTGTGTTTTTTTTAAAACATTTTAATAGAAATTCATGGCGGTCATGTCTAATATTGGCGTGACCGCCATAAATTTCGGGCTTAGGGCCAGCTGATAATACAAAGCTGGCCCTAACCTCTATTACCCAGCGTGCCACTGCCACCAGGGCCGCTGGAAGAGCGGGGTTCAGCGCCAGAGGATGGCGCTTCAATGAACGCGCCATCTTCTGGGGCGGCTGCGGGCTGCAATTTGCAGCGGGGGGTGCCCAGAAAGGTTGGGCATCCCTGCGCTGCGGATTCCAGCCCCCAGCTGCTTAGCTGTACCTGGCTAGACATAGAAATTGCGCGGAGCCCCACGCATTTTTTTGACTCCGACTCCGAGACGACTCCGACTCCGAGACGACTGCGACTCCGACTCCGACTCCGAGACGACTCCGACTCCGAGACGACTCCGACTCCGAGACGACTCCGAGACGACTCCGACTCCGAGACGACTCCGACTCCGAGACGACTCCGACTCCGAGACGACTCCGACTCCGAGACGACTCCGACTCTGAGGCGACTCCGACTCTGAGACTCCGACTCTGAGGAGACTCCGACTCTGAGGCGACTCTGACTCCGAGACGACTCCGAGACGACTCCGACTCCGAGACGACTCCGACTCCGAGACGACTCCGAGACGACTCCGACTCTGAGACGACTCCGACTCCGAGACGACTCCGACTCCGAGACGACTCCGACTCCGAGACGACTCCGACTCTGAGGCGACTCCGACTCTGAGGCGACTCCGACTCTGAGACTCCGACTCTGAGGAGACTCCGACTCTGAGGCGACTCTGACTCCGAGACGACTCCGACTCCGAGACGACTCCGAGACGACTCCGACTCCGAGACGACTCCGACTCCGAGACGACTCCGACTCCGAGACGACTCCGACTCCGAGACGACTCCGACTCTGAGGCGACTCCGACTCTGAGACTCCGACTCTGAGGAGACTCCGACTCTGAGGCGACTCTGACTCCGAGACGACTCCGACTCCGAGACGACTCCGACTCCGAGACGACTCCGAGACGACTCCGACTCTGAGACGACTCCGACTCCGAGACGACTCCGACTCCGAGACGACTCCGACTCCGAGACGACTCCGACTCTGAGGCGACTCCGACTCTGAGGCGACTCCGACTCTGAGACTCCAACTCTGAGGAGACTCCGACTCCGAGGCGACTCCGACTCCGAGGGGACTCCGACTCTGAGGCGACTCCGACTCTGAGGCGACTCCGACTCTTAGACTCTGACTCTGAGACTCCGACTCTGAGACTCTGACTCTGAGACTCTGACTCTGAGACTCTGACTCTGAAATTCATTAAATAATAAAAAAAATGCGTGGGGCTCCGCGCAATTTCTATGTCTAGCCAGGTACAGCTAAGCAGCTGGGGGCTGGAATCCGCAGCGCAGGGATGCCCAAGCTTTCTGGGCACCCCACGCTGCAAATTGCAGCCCGCAGCCGCCCCAGAAGATGGCGCGTTCATTGAAGCGCCATTCTCTGGCGCTGAACCCCGCTCTTCCAGCGGCCCTGGTGGCAGTGGCACGCTGGGTAATAAAGGGGTTAATACCAGCTTTGTTATACAAGCTGGTATTAAGCCCGAGATTCTTAATGTCAGGCCACGTTTGACCCAGCCACTAAGAATCTCCAATAAAGGGTTAAAAAAACACAACACAGAGAAAATTTTTTATTTGAAATAAAAAAAAAAGCCATTAGGGACTCCATCTTTAATTAAAAAAATCCTCTTCTGTCCGACGTAGTCCAAAACGCGATGTCCTCTCTGCTACATCCCCTGTGCATAAATATAGATGTCTATGCACAGGGAATGAGCAGACTGAGAACAATCTCAGCTCTGCTACATCAGGCAGCAGGCGGGCTCTAGGACCCTGGAGCTGCACAGAGAAGACAGCTGGACTCGGCTCGCAATGTAACAGCAGTTATTTGCGAGTTTCCCTGCTATCACTGGCACAGTAGCCGAGTCTAATGCAAACAATGGCAATCCTAGTTTTGTCAGCGTTTCTGACAAAACTAGGATTGATATTGATTTGCATTGGACTCGTGCGAGTAATCACTGGGAAACTCGCAGAGTACCGAGTCCTGCGAGTCCCTTACTACTCGCCGAGTAACGAGTCCTAGTGAGTAGATTCGCCCATCCCTAATTGCATGCAATGTTGCGACGTGTAACGGTACCCTGAATGTCAATTCATGTGTAACTGCAATACTTTTCTGGGAAAACTTCTTCATTTTCTGAAACATTTTAAAGGGTGCCTTTGGCCATGACTATACATTTTAATACACTCCTGGTTTTGGCTTACAAATACTGAGGTAAATAAAACTAATTTTCAACATGTGCGACTAGTCTAAAATAGCATGAAAATAAGAGCATTTGTAAAAACTTGCTTTTTCTATTAGCTTGTATTCTGATGCAAATAGAGCTTTTATGCTGGCTATTAGTGCCTTCCCAAACCTTAGTAGTAGTTATATGAAGAAGAGAAGTTAACTCCTAACATACCAACCATATTTCTCAAGCCCATTCATTTCTATACAGCAGTTATCTGCTTATATCCCTCACCCTCCATCTAAGCTTCCGTTATAAATCTTGCAAAATCACCAGGCTGCATTTTAGAACAGTTCTCCTAATTACAACTTTGTGTTAAGATATGTGTGCTTGTTCAAATACTCTGGTATCTATATGTAAATACTGTGAATACCAATGTACAATCAGGAACAAACCACTGATAGATGAATGTGTTATAGCAGAACATGTGCAGTGCTTTAAAGTTCAATTAATACTACATTTCTGCTACTCATCAGAGCTGTCACTCAAGGAAGAGAGCCCGCCCTGCCAGAAACCAGAATGTAATAGAGACTGGAAAGCTTTGTGCTCAAGAAGCCACTTGTGACTAACCCTTTAATGGGAATACTTCTTTAAAAATAGAATAAATTATAAACATAGTTCAGTCTATCAAAATTTAAAAATAATAAACCATTATTGAACTGATGAAACCAGAAATTTACATACACTAAATAAAAAGACACATGTTTTTCTCATTATCTGACATAAAATCAGAATAAACCTTTCCCATTTTAGGTCAATTAGGATTACCAGAATTATTAATATTTGCCAAATGCAAGAATAATGAGAGAGAGAGAATGTTTTAATGCATTTTTTTTTACTTTCTGCAAAGTCAAAAGTTTACATACATTTCATTAGTATTTCGTACCATTTTGGATATGCTTCCACCAGCTTCTCAGAATAGTTGCTAGGAAATTGGGCCCATTTCTTCTGTCAGAACTGGTGTAACTGAGCCATGTTTGTAGGTTGCTTTGCTCGCACCTGCCTTTTCATCTTTGCCCATAAATTTTCATAAGGATTGAGATCAGGGTGTGATGAAATGGACTCCTTCAATGTAGAACATATGATGATTTCTTATGTAACCCAGACAGTATGGTATTTTGTTGCATCTAGGAATATGCCACTCATGGGTTAAGTTCTTAAAATCTGGCCAGACTGTATTTTGTATAGCCATTGTTGACGTATATAATGTAATTAGATTGCCTCTTTGTATTGGGATTTAATTCCTACCTTGTGAGGGGACACTCATTGTTTTTACCAGTCTTGAAGATGTTTGGAAATGTTGACCATGTGTATGTAATCATCTCAACTTTTTGTCTTAGGAAGGTCAGAGGGACAGAGGCTCAGAAAACCTAATTATGCTAACTGCCCTTTGTATTACTATGTAAATGTATCCTGCTGGGTGCTAGGTAAACCATCTATATGTGGCTCTCCCTTCACAGGACTTAATACTTCTAAAAATATGTTAAATGAGGCTTAAGGTCCAGCCAATGAAAAGACAGTTTTATTCCACCTATCGTGAAGTCGCCAGTATCATGCAATGAGGGCTGAAGGTATATAAGGAGATGTGTTCATTAACCATAGTTAGTTAGATTCTGTCTAGTGACCTCAGTCTAGGGATTTCAGTCCTGGCTAGAGGTACACTGGATTGGATACAGGCAGCTAATGTAGGATCTTCGGGTCCGATTGGCAAGCCATAACCCCAGGCCTAGGCATTTCAGTGCCGACCAAAGGGGATCAGAACACGGACTATAGAACCACAAGGACTTCTGCATTGGATTATCGGATTCAGCTGTGATAAAGACTGCATAAGGATAAGGATGCAACCCAGGTTGGGACGATACAGTCACCTGGCTACAGACTTTGCTGTGCTACATTCTAAACCCTGGTGAGCCAGCGGAAGGGTGAGACTCTGTTGCCTGTTACATTATGTGTTGTGCTTGGTTATGCGTTATATGCTGTTCACTGTTTGGGGATCCAATAAAGCCTTGTTATTGTGGTTCCCTCACCCTGTGTTGTCTGAGTAGTGTTCCGCCCACGGTTAAGGAGCTTGGGCGTTCAGTTGGGGATGGGCCCTGGTCCACGTTGTCTTTGTAAAGGTGGCTGGGCCTGCGGACGAGAGCACCCACTGACCCCCGGGTCTCCACACAGGGCTTTGTGATGGCCACTTTAATACATTGACGTTGTTATCCTTAAGCCACTTTATAACCAGTTTGGCAGTATGCTTCAGGTCATTGTCCATTTGAAAGACCCGTTTCAATCCAAGCTTCAACTTCCTGGCTGATGTCTTGAGATGTTGCTTCATTCACATTACATTCACATAATCTTCTTTCCTCATGTTGATCTATTTTGAGAAGTGCACCAGTCCCTCCTGGAGCAAAACATCCCATAAAATGATGCTGCTACCCCCGTATTTCACAGTTGGGATGGTGTTCATAGCCTTCCAAGCTTCTCATTTTTTCCTCCAAATGTAACTATGGTCATTATGGCCAAACAGTTCAATTTTAGTTTTGTCCGACCACCAGACATGTCTCCAAAAATGTAGGTCTTTGTTCCTGTGTGCATTTACAAACATTAATCTGGCTTTATGTTTCTTTTGGAGTAATGGCTTCCTTCTGACAGAGTGGCCTTTCAGCCCATGATGATACAGTACTTATTTCACTGTGGATAATGACACAATTATTATCAGCTTCCACCATCATGTTCACAAGGTCTTTTGCTTTTGTTCTTGGGTTGATATGCATATGTCAGACCAAAGCTGGTAAATCTCTGGGACACAAAACCAAACTCCTTTTTTATTTTGCACTGTAGGAACAGAAAGCCATTTCAATTTTCACCTCAGTTAGCATAAAAGCTGGAATCCGCCCATTCTACGGTTCTCAGTGACATTGTCAACATGTCAGTATCACATTGCAGTCACCATCAAAATGGTGCTACATTATGATCCTAAACTTAATTGTATTCACCGACTACATTTGAAAACACCCAGAAGGGAAGGGGAGGAGTGATGTCATAAACATGGGAGCAGTTCCTACCCATCACTACTGTAATGCCAGCTAGAATTATACTAGGTTTTCATTGCAATTGTCAGCATCTTCTCCCTTAAAGTTGAAAAGTTGAAAATTTGTGTAGCAAACGTTGTCTTAAATTCTCTCAATTATCCAAATGTGGGATTATGCTTCATGGATCAGGTCTTAACCTTGCGTCTTGGATTGCACTACTAATAAGCTGTTACTATCGGACATTACTCAAAGAAGTTATATTCTCAAAAATCCTACAGTGATAATTGTAAAAAGATGAATACCAGGGGGTTTAGGATCCCCACTTCTCAGTTTAGCACAAGCCAAGTTATAGATCTACTTGCAGAGAGCCTTGTATCAAATATCTCTACGTTTTGCATGAGCATAGAAATTATGCACAAGCATGATCATTGTATTTTGATATTGTAGCTTGGACCATTGTATTAGAGTGACCACTGTACAACCAATACACATATACAGTGGGAAAAATAAGTATTTGATTCACTGCCAATTTTGCAAGCTTTCTCGCCTTCAAAAAATGGAGAGGTCTGTAATTTTTATCACAGGTACAATTCAACCGTGAAAGACAGAATCTTAACAAAATTTCAGAAAATCACATTGTATGATTTTTAACTAATTTAATTGCATTTTAATGCATAAAAAACTATTTGATCACCTACCAACAAGCAAGAATTTGGTCTCACAGACCAGTTAAGGTGCCTTCACACTGCGGCGGCGTCCGGTCCGGGGCTGTCAGGAGTGACAGCCTGGACCGGAGTTTTTCTGCATAGAATATCATCGGGCTGCACGGAGCTGGATCGCGGCGGGTGTTAATTATCTGCTATCCGGCTGCTGTGTCGCCGGATGAATCCTGCAGAAGTGGGGATTTGTCTGCCGATTCCAAAAACGTTGCATGCACCATTTTTGGAGTCGGCAGACAAATCCCCACTTCTGCAGGATTCATCCGGCGACACAGCAGCCGGATAGCAGATAATTAACACCCGCCGCGATCCAGCTCCGTGCAGCCCGATGATATTCTATGCAGAAAAACTCCGGTCCAGGCTGTCACTCCTGACAGCCCCGGACCGGACGCCGCCGCAGTGTGAAGCCAGCCTTACTTTTTCTTTAAGAAGCAATTCTACTCTGCACTCATTACCTCTATTAATTGCACCTGTTTGAACTCGTTACCTGTATAAAGGACATCTGTAAACACTCTCAATCACAGTCCAATCTCTCCACAACGACCAAGACCAAAGAGCTGTCTAGGGACCCCAGGCACAAAATTGTAGACCTGCACAAGGCTGTGAAGGACTACAGGACAATATGCAAGTAGCTGGGTGAGAAGGCAACAACTGTTGGTGTAATTATGAAAAAATGGAAGAAACACTGGAAGACTGTCAATCTTCCTCAGTCTGGGGTTCTGTGCAAGATCTCACCTCGTGGAGTAAGGATGATTCAGAGAAAGGTCAGGAGTCAGCCAAGGACTACATGGGAGGATCTGGTAAATGACCTGAAGAGAGACGGGACAACAGTCTCAAAGATTACCATTACTATGATACCATGCGGTTGTGGAGCCCACTGGGACGGGGTACTCGGTACTGGACCGGGGTACTACTGGGGGATGTCACGGCGGTCCTGGTCCGGACCGTGTCCCAGGCCCGCACAGTAAAATGGGGGTTATTTACAGGGGATTTGTCAATTGTGACACCACCCAGGGTTTATGGTCAGGGTGACCACTGCTGCTGCAGAACCTCCGGGGATGATGTTTTGGCAGCTTAGGTGGAACGGCTCTCCGCAGGTAGGGCAGTAGTGATTAAAGTCTGATGGTAATTGTAGGCTTTACAGGACAAGGGGATGATGTAGAGATGGCTCCTGACAGGGCTAGATGAAGGACTGACAGTTTTTCATACCTGAAATCAGACACAGACAACGAAGCAGGGTTCACCCGGGTTTACTGTTCTTATTCTTCTGTCAAACAAGGCACGGTATAATACAGTTCTTTACAGCTTTGCTATATTGAATCCGGTATACTGAACCCACTGCAGCCAGGTTATCTCTCCTAGACTCCTCAGTCCCTCTACGTGTCCTTTCAGGCTATTTCTCAGTGTTCCTCCTTAAAGTGGATTGCGGAGCGGCAGCTCGGTCCCTATTAGCAGCTTCCCCCTAAGTCCCTGGGCGGTAAGCCGGGTCCTCTCAGTTGCTGTTGTGCTCCCAATCCTCTGGTGGGAATATAGATCTGGAGTCTGTATTCCCCGTCAGGTTGTCTGGGTCACCGGGTTAATCTTCAGCCCCCCTCAGAGCTGACACTCTGGTTTAAGCCAAACCACAGGTATCCCTGTAACTCAAGAGATTACCGGGTCCTTTCCTTCCCGTGTAACTTTTTAGTATAATAAGGGAGACTCTCCTGTCAGTCAGCTGCTGGCCTTCACTACTTCTCTGGACCTGATGGTACTGCTCTTGTCTTTACTGCTCGGCACCTGCCTACTGACCCACCGCTTCCTGTTGCTCCCTTATATATCCATCCGTTACCATGACTATGCTCTATCCACTCATATCTAGCCTACTACCCCTTGTCTGCCTAGAGTCTTAGACTCCGGGTTAGGTCCCCATGTAGTGGATATGTGTGTTGAGGTGTTTGTTAAACAAACTGTCTACCCTCCTGCCTGGCTGCAGTCTCTACCTGTGGCCACCCTGGACGCAGGGGCGCCACACTGTCACAAATTAAAATCCTGCAGGGAAGACAAGGTCCCCCTTCTTATGCCAGCACATGCCTAAACCCATTTGAAGTTTTTTGTTTGTCACTGACCATCTCGATGATCCATAGGAGGCATGGGAGAACGTCATGTGGTCAGATGAGACCAAAATAGAACATTTTGGTATTTACTCCACTTGACATGTTTGGAGGAAGAAAATGAATGAGTACAACCGCAAGAACACTGTCCCAACCATGAAGCATTGGGGTGTAAACATCATACCTTTGGGGGTGCTTTTTTGGAAAGGGGACAAGACATTCAGACTGTATTGAAAGGAGGATGCTTGGGGTAATTTATCATGAGATTCAACCTCCTTCATTCAGTAAGAGCATTGAAGATGAGTTGTGGATGCTTCTTCCAGCATGACAATGACGCCAAACCCATAGCCAGGGAAACTAAGGAGTGGCTCCGTAAGAAGCAATAAGTTCCTGCAGTAGCCTAGCCAGTCTACAGACCTGAACACAATAGAAAGTTTTTGAGGGAGCTGAAACTCAGTGTTGCCCAGCAACAGTCCTGAAACCTAAAAGATCTATAAAAGATCTGTATGCAGTAGTGGGCCAAAATCCCTGCCACATTGTGTGCAAATCTGGTCAAGAACTACAGAAAATATCTGACGTCTGTTATAGCAATCAAAGGTTTCTGTACCAAATATTAAATTCTGTTTTCCTTTTGTATGAAATACTTATTTCATGCAATAAAATGCAAATTAATGATGTAACAATCATATAATGTGAGTTTCTAGGTTATTTTTTTAGATTTTCTCTCTCACAGTTGAAGTGTACCTACAATAAAAATTACAGACCTCTCCATTCTTTGTAGGTAAGAAAATCTGCAAAATTGAATTTGTATGAAATGTTTATTTTCACTATTGTGCATTAAATAGAATGGGAAACCTTGTAGAACTATTTGTATATCTGCCTTGATTACAAAAAATGTGTTCTGATTATCAAATCATAGGCAAATAATAATGCAAATAAACAAAGAATTAGTTGCACCATTCATTACTGTTTGAGCACATTGAGCAAACAGTTGATGTTTCCTGTTCCTATGACACAACAGAATAATGGAAATGACAATGCACATGTGAGTATAGAGCACATTGTTGGACTTGTATGATTCATCATTTCTTGGGAAAACAAACTTTTAGAGCAATGTAACAAAGCAGGATATTTGTATTTGTTGTGTTCCTTTGGCTTATTTGTATTTACTAATAATCTTTACTGGGTATTATACTCCTAACTATTCATTGTAATTACAGCACATCTCTGACTCTGCTAATGGAGTGCAGGATTCCAGGTGAAAAGAAAAGAGCGTTGCTACCACCAAATGGTTAAGGACGTGTATAGCAGAATAGCACGAGACCTATTTTTCCATTCTCTCTTAAGAACCTCTATGACAAATATCCTGTATGTACAAATCATTTATCGGAACAGATCCATTGAGAGACACAATGTGAGGCAAGAAGTCTGTAAATGAATTCATGTGAAGTTACCAATACCATTGTTCTAATTTGCAGAACGTTTTTACGCAAGACCACACTGCTGGCATCCATTAATGTACTTATAAATGAGATGTGGAGCAGGAAAGCATCTGCTGTACAATATATTTTTAGAATATTGATCTCCACATGTGACACATTTCCAAATTTAAATCCCATTATAATCATCAAAGTCTCTTCTTGTTTTGTGTTTGCATTTATTCAAATATCTAATATACAGTGTCTTGTGAAAGTATTCGCCCCCCTTGAACTTTTCAGCCTTTTGCCACATTTCAAGCTTCAAACATAAAGATATAAATTCTAATTTTTTTATGAAGAATCAGCAACAAGTGGGACACAATCGTGAAGTGGAACGAAATTTATTGGATATTTTAAACTTTTTTAACAAATAAAAGACTGAAAAGTGGGGCATGCAATATTATTTGGCCCCTTTACTTTCAGTGCAGCAAACTCACTCCAGACGTTCAGTGAGGATCTCTAAATGATCCAATGTTGTCCTAAATGACTGGTAATGATAAATAGAATCCACCCGTGTGTAATCAAGTCTCCGTATAAATGCACCTGCTCTGTGATAGTCTCAGGGTTCTGTTTCGAGTGCAGAGAGCAACATGAAGACCAAGGAACACACCAGGCAGGTCCGAGATACTGTTGTGGCGAAGTTTAAAGTCAGATTTGGATACAAAAAGATTTCCCAAGTTTTAAACATCTCAAGGAGCACTGTGCAAGCGATCATATTGAAATGGAAGGAGTATCAGACCACTGCAAATATACCAAGACCTGGCCGTCCCTCTAAACTTTCATCTCAAACAAGGAGAAGACTGATCAGAGATGCAGCCAAAAGGCCCATGATCACTCTGGATGAACTGAAGAGATCTACAGCTGAGGTGGGAGAGTCTGTCCATAGGACAATAATCAGTCATACACGGCACAAATCAGGCTTTTATGGAAGAGTGGTAAGAAGAAAGCCATTTCTCAAAGATATCCATAAAAAGTCTTGTTTTAAGTTTACCACAAGCCACGTAGGAGACACACCAAACATGTGGAATAAGGTGCTCTGGTCAGATGAAACCAAAATCAAACTTTTTGGCCACAACGCAAAACGATATGTTTGACGTAAAAGCAACACAGCTCATCACCCTCAAAACACCATCCCCACTGTCAAACATGGTGGTGGCAGCATCATGGTTTGGGCCTGCTTTTCTTCAGCAGGGACAGGGAACATGGTTGAAATTGATGGGAAGGTGGACGGAGCTAAATACAGGACCATTCTGGAAGAAAACCTGTTGGAGTCTGCAAAAGACCTGAGAATGGGACGGAGATTTATCTTCCAACAAGACAATGATCCCAGACATAAAGCAAAATCTACAATGGAATGGTTCAAAAATAAACGTATCCAGGTGTTAGAATGGCCAAGTCACAGTCCAGACCTGAATCCAATCGAGAATCTGTGGAAAGAGCTGAAAACTGCTGTTCACAAACGCTCTCCATCCAACCTCACTGAGCTCGAGCTGTTTTGCAAGGAAGAATGGGCAAGAATTTCAGTCTCTCGATGTGCAAAACTGATAGAGACATACCCCAAGCGAATTGCAGCTGTAATCGCAGCAAAATGTGGCGCTACAAAGTATTAACTCAAGGGGGGGGATGAATAATATTGCACGCCCCACTTTTTATTAAAAAAGTTTAAGATATGCAATAAATTTTGTTCCACTTCACGATTGTGTCCCACTTGTTGCTGATTCTTTATGTGTGAAGTTTGAAATGTGGCAAAAAGTTGAAAAGTTCAAGGGGGCCAAATACTTTCGCAAGGCACTGTTTATAGTGGCATGAAAATGTTTGGGCAAACCTGGTCAAAATTAGTTATTGTAAACAAATAACCAAGTTGAAGATTAAATGATTTCTAAAAGACATAAAGTTAAAGATGACACATTTACTTTGTATTTTAGGCAAAAAAAGTGTTTTCATCTTTTTCATTTAAAAATTACAAAAAAAATTGACCTATGGAAATGGCAGTTAATGGGAACAGCGGAGGTCAATACTTAGGCTGGCTTCACACTGCAGTTTTTTTCACTGATCAGTGTCCATCCAGTTTGTGTGCCAAAACCAGGATAGGAACCAGGAGAGAAAAACTATAATTGAAATATTGACACGTGTTCTGAGTTTTGGAGAAACTTCTGGTTTTTGCACACAAACTGGATGGAACCTGATCCGGGAAAAAACTGCAGTGTGAAGCCAGCCTTAGCCTGAAAGATCAACCAAATTTCAGTGAAAGCTTCTCAGGATTGCTAGAAAGGCAAATCAGAACACCTGTTTGACTGCAAAAAACCTTCAGAAAGATTTTGTAGGCTCGGGAGTTGTTGGACTTTGTTCTACTGTTCAGAGACACCTGCATAAATATGGTCTTCATGAAAGAGTCATCAGACGAAAAACCTCTCCTGCGACCTCACCATAAAATTCAGCATCAGAATTATGCAAAAGAACATCTAAAGCCTGATACATTTTGGAAACAAGTCCTGTAGACCGATGAGGTTAAAATAGCACTCTTTGGCCTCAATAATCAAAGGTATGAGTGGAGAAAAAGGGCACAGAATTTCAGGAACAGTACCTCTCACCAACCAATAAGCCTTGGGGTGGATCATTAATATTTTGGGGTTGTGTTGCAGACAATCGCATGGAGAACATTTCACAGATAGATGTAAGAATTGATTGAATTAAATTTCAACAAAGTATTGATGCAAACATAACACCATCTGTAAAATAGCTAAAGTTGAAAAGAAGACGACTTCTATAAATGGATAATGATCTTAAACGCAAGTCAAAATTTACTAGACACCCTCAAAAGGAGCAATTTGAAGGTATTACAATGCCCCTCACAGTCCACTGATCTGAACATCATTAAAAAACTGTGTCTAGACCTCAAGAGCAGTGTATGTAAGAAGACCCAGGAATCTCACAGAACTGGAGGACCTTTCCAAGGGAAAATGGATGAAAATCCATCAAACAAGAATTGAAAGATTCTTAGCGTTTACAGGCTGTAATCCTTGCTGAAGGGTGTGCTACTAGGTACTAACCATGCTGGGTGCTCAAACTTCTACATTGGCCAATTTTCGTTCATTTTAAAATGTAAAAGATGAAAAGGAAATGTGTCATCTTTGACATTATGCCTTTTGCAGATCATTTCATCTTCAACTTGCTTAACTGTTTACAGCAGTGTTGTAAAGCAATTTTTTTTTACTCTTTGTTATTAAGTTTCACAAATAACATACAGTTGCATAACACAATATTCCCCACATGTAAAGCCTGTAAAGTTTAAATTGTCCATTCAATGAAGACGTGCGTCTCAGCTCTGTCTGTATTCCATGTGGCGATACACGTGTCGTTGTCTGTATTTAGTAAGTATGTGAGCTTAGTATAGTAAGCCTTTAACCCCCCCAAAAAGAGAGAAAAAAATAGAAATGAAGAGACCCCTTCACCCACCCCTGTCCACTCCTCTGCTCCTACCCTATAGAAATGCTGATAACCGTTCCACTTCTTAATATCTAGCTCTGCCACCCCACCCAGCGACCACCACCGCAACACCGGTTATGCAATATGGTTGTTTCTCATAGTGCCCGTGACCTTCAGTGGGCCAAGCGTGCCATGTACAGTACAGACCAAAAGTTTGGACACACCTTCTCATTCAAAGAGTTTTCTTTATTTTCATGACTATGAAAATTGTAGATTCACACTGAAGGCATCAAGACTATGAATTAACACATGTGAAATTGTATACTTAACAAAAAAGTGTGAAACAACTGAAAATATGTCTAATATTCTAAGTTCTTCAAAGTAGCCACCTTTTGCTTTGATTACTGCTTTGCACACTCTTGGCATTCTCTTGATGAGCTTCAAGAGGTAGTCACCGGAAATGGTTTCACTTCACAGGTGTGCCCTGTCAGGTTTAATAAGTGGGATTTCTTGCCTTATAAATGGGGTTTCATTTCATCATTTGTGTTGTGCAGAAGTCTGGTGGAGACACAGCTGATAGTCCTACTGAATAGACTGTTAGAATTTGTATTATGGCAAGAATAAAGCAGCTAAGTAAAGAAAAACAAGTGGCCTTCATTACTTTTAGAAATGGAGGTCAGTCAGTCTGAAAAATTGGGAAAACTTTGAAAGTGTCCCCAAGTGCAGTTGCAAAAACCATCAAGCACTACAAAGAAACTGGCTCACATGAGGACCGCCCCAGGAAAGGAAGACCAAGAGTCACCTCTGCTGCGGAGGATAAGTTCATCTGAGTCGCCAGCCTCAGAAATCGCAGGTTAATAGCAGCTCAGATTAGAGACCAGGTTAATGTCACACAGAGTTCTAGCAGCAGACACATCTCTACAACAACTGTTATGAGAAGACTTTGTGCAGCAGGCCTTCATGGAAAAATAGCTGCTAGGAAACCACAGCTAAGGACAGACAACAAGCAAAAGAGACTAGTTTGGGCTAAAGAACCTAAGGAATGGACATTAGACCAGTGGAAATCTGTGCTTTGGTCTGATGAGTCCAAATTTGAGATCTTTGTTTTTAACCACCGTGTCTTTGTGCGACGCAGAGAAGGTGAACGGATGGATCTACATGCCTGGTTCCCACTGTGAAGCATGGAGGAGGAGGTGTAATGGTGATGGGGTGCTATGCCAGATGACCTGGTCTCCACAGTAACCAGACCTGAACCCAATCAAGATCTTTTGGGGTGAGCTGGACCGCAGAGTGAAGGCAAAAGGGCCAAGTGCTAAGCTTCTCTGGAAACTCCTTTGTGCTAAGCATCTCTGGGAACTCCTTCAAGACCATTTCTGGTGACTACCCCTTGAAGCTCATCAAGAGAATGCAAAGAGTGTGCAAAGTTGTTTCACGCTTTTTTGTTAAGTATATAATTCCACATGTGTTAATTCATAGTTTTGATGCCTTCAGTGTGAATCTACAATTTTCATAGCCATGAAAATACAGAAAACTCTTTGAATGAGAAGGTGTGTCCAAACTTTTGGTCTGTACTGTAAGTCTTCTGAGTTATACCATGTCGTGTTACGGAAGGGATATACTTGTTGATGGATGTCACCTCCAGAAAGTTGGTCTATTATGAAAGGTCTCCATGTCGCAAAGAATTTAGTTGTTCTGGTGTCCCTGTCCCCTTCTGCTTCCACCTTCTCAACTAGCATTGCCCCCTTCAGATCTGTGGTAGTTCCAATAGAGTTGGTGCCACTGCTTTCAACAAACATTGTAATATCAGTCGTTTGTGTAGTACCATCATGGTGTGTAGTAATTTTCTCTGTGCCTTGTCTAGACCCAGGTCCCCCAGGTTATGGAATGTCCATAATAATATAATTAGATTTTTGGGTACGTGAGGTAGATTTATTTTTAGCTGCTAAAGACGTGAAAGCTACCACTTCGGGGATAATTTTAAAAGAATCTTTTTATTTTATTCTTTTTAAAAAAGACTTGACCAGTTATTTTAAAAAGAATAAAATAAAAAGATTCTTTTAAAACTATCCCCGAAGTGGTAGCTTTCACGTCTTTAGCAATGTCCATAATAAGCAGTTTAGTGGGACACAATGTGATAGCATGCATTGTGTCCAGCTCCTCACTACCTTCCAGGATTGAAGGATAACCCTGCATTCCCATATCCCATGGAACATGTCTACCCCCTTGTCACCACATTTTGGACATGACTGTTTTCTGTCTGGATGGGTCTTGTTGGGTGGTATATTGAACCCCCGAATTGCCCCATGCATCACTCCGAAATAGGTGTCCCTCCACCTTTCGTTCACGATGTTCTTACGAACCTCGCGCCAACCCATCAGGATCTTCCCCTCGATCTCCTTGTCCTGTAATCTTACCTCCCATCGTTTGAGAATCCTGTGTGGCCCCGAGAGAACTAGGTCTCGCCTTAGGGTGGCATATATGGTGGATACACTAGTGTCTGCTATATCCTTAGTTAGTAGAGTGTCCAGTCCATGGTTTGAGCATTCCTTCCTTAAGTCATACAAGCGATGGAATAAATGCGGCCTCAATTGTTCAAACTGTAGAGCATGAGAATGGTTAAGTTGCTACCTCCTGATTGTCTCTGTCACCGTCAATCACCTCATCTCCTCTATCCGCATCAGATCCTGTAGTGTTTTAATGCCCTTAGCTCTCCAGACTTTAAAGAGTGCGTTGTCCTTGCCCTGGCTGAAGTCCGCCATGGACTAAGATATTTGGATATCTTCCAAGATAACATGAGCTTGATTCGCAGTGCCTTCCAAGCCCCCTCGTGTCTTTGAAAAGGATCGAATTTTTCACCCGAGGATCCAGTTTTGCCCCGTTGACTGCAAAATGGCTACAGGGTCCCATGGGGTGCACCACTCCGACTCGAGTATATAGTCTGAGTGTTTGCTAGTGTGTTTCAACCAGTCTATGATATGTCTAGTCAGGCATGCTATGTTATTGTCGAGCCCCAGGCCCTGGGGTACTCGGGTATCAGGCTCGGTGGTTGTTGTCACATGGGGATGTCACGGGTGGCAGCGCCTGAGCCTGTGGCCTGGGTGACACTTCAATAAGGGGTGTATGTACAGGGGATTAAAGTTTGTCATGTGACGCTACCTGTTGTACCTGGTGATGGGTCACCAGCGCCGCCACAGTCCTCCGGAGGTTGATGGTAATGCGCCTGAGATGTCAAAGCTCCCTACAGGCAAAGCTGGGCCTCCGGGGCAGCATTCCTGAAAGGGAACAGGTTGATGGAGATAACCTCACACATGCTAAGTCACTTTCTCCCGGGTACTTTACTGTAAACGTTCAGTAGCAAATACAGAGTCCACAGTTCAGCAACAGTTGTTAAAGTAACAGGTAGCTCTACGGGTGGCTGTAAGTGGATCCCAGGTGGTATGGTGGGTCCCATGGTAAACCTTAGTTGATGAACCCGTGTCCTTTATTCCCCGACTAGGATGAGTCTATACCTAATGGCTCCATGTAGGTAGACTTGGGGGTCCCATCTCTCGTGGTGTTCCCCCTAGAGGTGAATATATCTCCCTCCCAGGTAACCTCCCACTCCTATTCTAATGTGGGAGAGCAGGAATGGGTCCCACCCACCAACCTAGGGTCCACTTGCAGCTGTGGAAATCACACCTCTTTTACGGGTGCAATACTCCTCTGTGACACCTGACTACATGGGGCGCCACATTATAACCTCATATATCAGGTAACCCTAGTCCACCTTCGTCTCGTGTAAGCATCAGTGTGCGTCCTGATTCTTGTTTTTTTACCCTTCCAAAGGAAGGTTGTAAAAGCTCTATTTATTCTATTTACGTCGACGTGGCGAGGAAAAAGGAGGATGGTCTGAAGTGGATAGACGAGCCTAGAGAAACTAAACATCTTGATAAGGTGACACCTCCCTAACAAGGATAGTGGCAAATCTCTCCATCTCTCCAGTTCTGCCACAATTTTGTTGATAAACGGGCATAATTTAGTTTGTATATGTCTCTCGTATCTCTCCCTAGATATACTCCCAGATATTTAATGGCCCTATTTGCTAGAGAGATGTCACAGAAACTCGCTTGAGTACCTCCCGTCTTTCCCCACCCTCCTTCTAAGTTTTAGCGGGAGTATTTCACACTTAGATTTGTTCAGGCAGAATCCAGATAGTTCCCTGAAGGCTTTCAACTGTGATAGGAGGCCGGGGAGATCCCTATGCGCATCCGCCATGTAAAGTATGACATCATCTGCAAAGAAGCTGGATTTAATTTCCTTGCTGCCTATGTGGATCCCGTGGAAGCTTTGGCCCTCATTTATGAACTGTGATAATGATTCGATTGCCAAATGAAATAGCAAAGGCAACAGGGGGCACCCTTGGCGTGTACCCCTACCCAGCCGTTTGGCGTCTGACAAAAATCCTGGTGTGCTCACTCTAGCCCTCAGGTTTTTGTAGAGAGAATGCAAGAATGTCCTAAATGCCCCGCACAGTCCCATCTTGTCTAGCACGGTTTCCAGCCACAGCCAGCTGAAGCTGTCAAAAGCTTTCTCTGTGTCCAACATGACCATGGCTGGGATTTACTAGCGAGATTGGTCTAAAGCTGGCTGGATCGTCTGACACTATGTCTCCCATGGGAAGAAGGTTTATGTAGGCGGTGTTCATGTGATCTGGAATTCCTCGTGCTGATAGGAATCTGTTATATAGTCCCTGTAGGTGGGGTAGTATCTTTCAGGATCTTATAAAAATCAGCCCCGTAGCCATCTGGGCCCCATGCTTTATGTACTATTACCCTAGCTATCTCCTCCTTTGTTATTTCACCATTCAGATCGCCCAGACCTTCTTCCGTGACCATCGGAAGTGTCACTGTCTGTAGCCATCTCTCACCCGCCTGTTTATCTGATGGTCTGGCTCTGTACAAAGTTCACCAAACAATAATGAGTAGTCCACACTGATGAATGCGATTAGTAACCGCATTCATCCACCACCAGAAAATCTGCAAAAAATCAGCGTAAAAAATCCTCACAGGAATCACACAAAAGTTGTGTACAAAGTTGCTTAAAATTTTCCCAGCATGTCATTTATATCTCTGGGGTTGGTCGTCGCCGTTTTGTCTGGTCTTTTGAGTGTGGTTATGTGTGTCGTGCCTCGTTTACCCCTTGCTAAGTTAGCTAATAGGTGACCCACCTTATCTCCATATTTGTATAGTTCGGTGTCTCGTAGGGATTTCTCAAAGAGCTCCCTCTTTTTGGCCCAGGTGTCAAATTCTGTTTTGGCCTCTAGCCACAGTTGCTTCATTTGTGGGGAGGGCTGAGTCAGATAGTCTGTGTACATCCGCCTGGCTGTTTAAATTGTCTGTATATAGTAGGCATTTGTCGTTTTCTTCATCTTGCTGGTATGGGCAACGATCTTACCTCTAAGGAGTGCCTTGGCCATCTCCCAGAACAGTGTAGGGTTGTCCTTTGCTCCCCTATTGGTCTCATAAAAAACGTCCACCATTCCTCTAGTAGTTTAGCAAAGTCCTGGTCCCGCTGTAGGAAGTGGGAGAATCTCCAAAGGTTGTCTGTGCCCCGTGGGAAGGCGTCTCATAGGGTTAAAGTGATCGGGCTGTGATCAGAAATTAACATGTCTTGTATTGTAGTCTCCTCTACCTTCTGAAGTATGTCCTCCTGCACTAGAAAAAGGTCAATGCGTGACCAGGTCTCGTGTGGGTGCGAGAAGTGTGTGAATTGTCTCTCCACCGGATGTTGCAACCTCCACACTTCCCTCATTACAAGATCTGATGCTATTCCCTGTAGTGTCGTATCCCCCACACTTGAGTCTGCTAACCGTACTCCCCCTCCTCTTCCTGACCTGTCCTTCGACTCCGACATTACACCATTCATGTCACCCCATATTATTGGGTTGCGTTCCTTGTCTAATGTGATGGATTGACATAAGTCCTGGAAGAAATTATCCTGTGCTGACGTAGGTGTGTACACATTGTGTATACTAAGGGTCCCCCAGGTGTCTCCAAAATTAAATGTACATGTCGCCCTTGGTCATCGTGGTGACAAGACAAAACTTTATGCGCAAATGACTTGTGTATTAAGGTTATCACTCCTGGCCGCCTCCTCTGAGCTCTTGAGCTGTAGACCCCTCCTACCCACAGTCTATGCATGGGAACATGTCCTGCTGCTGGGGCAAATGGGTTTCCTGGAGCAGGATTATATCTCCCTTCAATCTCTTGAGGTGTCTAAGTACCATGGCTTACTTTTCAGGTGACTTCAGGCACTTCACGTTCCATGATATCATTTTAACCATGGTTCTCATTGAGTGGCCAACCTGCAGTCAGATCATTACATGTAGCGTGTGGCAAAAGTGGTGACTCCGGGTCCCAATTATCATTATGTTTTGGCATAGTGTGTACCCTGGGTGGTGGTTTCAGTTGTGGAGCAGTATTCTCATTCGTAAGATTATACAAAGCAAATCCCTGAACGTGTATCGGAGCCCCAGCAGCCCGTCCTTTGTCCCATTCCCTCCCTCCCCCTCTCCCCTTTCCCAACCATCGCATTAGTAGCGACATCCATTATTTCCAGTGTGGAAAAAGTAAAAGCAACTCTTTCGCTCCCGTCGATTTGCCTTCTAAGAAAGTGAGTCCTTTGCCGGCTATGTTAAAAGAACAAATCAATAATGAAGTTTCATTTGGAGGTATGTCCTCTTGTTTGCAGCCCCCACCTCCTTTCGGAGGCCCCCAAGTCTCTGACTGTGTAATCCCCCCTGCACTTCTTCTTCCCCGGGCACGTTCCTGTTGGTATACCCACTGATGTGTACAGAACGCTGTGGCAGGTCACCGTGGCCAGCCATGGTGTGTAAAAGCCATCAAAGAATGGACAGCGCACAAAATAGAAAAAAAAATAGGGGCTAAATAGTAAAAAAAATAAGAACAAAAAAAAATGAGAAAAAGAAAAAAAAAGGGGGAGAAATAAAAAAAAAAAGTAAAATTTAATGATGGGGGGAACTCCCTGTTTAGAATATTAGGTTCAGCAATGAGCATCTTCGCGTAGCACGTTAGTCTTGCTGATCCATTGTAGATGTCATCCGATCTACCACTGGTGGGGTGTCAGTCTCCTTGGCTTGTGGGGATGCATTTTCCTCTCTAGTAGGGGACCATCGCACCGGTGTGTTCGATGTTTGCCCAGGCCGACGTTCGTCTTCCTGCTCCGCGTCAGGTTTCCTTGGGGATCCTCTTCGCGGGCTGGTTGTAAAAGCCTCCTTGGGGTCCTTCCAGGATCTAAACAATCCATCTTTGCCTCTTACTTTCAGTGTTGCTGGATAAAGGTGCTGGAATTAAATGTTGATTGGAGCTCTAACCACTGAGGTTGGTATTAATCTTATTGGAGATAATTGAGTAGTCAGTCCTCTATTTGCTTTGTGCTGACACCTGAGTCAGGAAAAGAAAGGGAATAGACACATCATAAATGGGGATGTCTATGATGAATGAGCTTAGTTGATCTACTGAAGGAACCATTACTTATCATCACCTATGCATGTGGGCATATAGGCAGTGATAATGGTCATTTGTAGGTAGCCATTTGGCTTATAATTACACACAGGTGTTAATAAATGGTAAAGGCTCAGACAGGGTCTCCCTTATAGGTGTTGTTCTGTTCTCACTTGTATTGGATATCAGGTGTAAAGCTAATATGCAAGAAAGGAATCCTTGATTATACCAGTTGAACTCAGTATGGTTTTCTCCTTGTGAGCCCTGAGGTACTTTGTATAATAATCTGACCTTCTTTTCATACCCTTTCAATGTGATTTGTAATCTGTGTCTCAGCGACTATCTGTATTGTGTTTCTCTATAGTTGTAATTAAATTGTAAAGCTATGCTTTTATAAGCTTCTTAATAAAGTATTGAGATTTTAAAGACATTCCATGGTCCCTTAGGGGTCTCTTTTTGATAGTATGCTTCAATTGGGAATGCATTTGAACAAATGAGATTGTGATCTTGATAATTGTTCTGTTTTAATACAGATTTCTTGTGACACGTGTTGAAAACAATATGGATATGAGAAACAGGGAACTTAGTTGGAAGACGAAAGCGGTGAATTTGTTTAAAAAAAGTACCCAGGGTAGCCAGTCAGAGGTGTCAACAGTTAACAGAGAACTCATGTATAAATACAAAAACGCTCTGTATAGGAAAACCAAATTATGGTGGACCAAGACATCTATAGATAACTATATCACCAACAAAATTGTACCAAGGGGCCTTCGAGTACAGTTGTATCCTACATTCACTCTGGAGAATGATACTCTAACGACCAAGTGGATGGAAGCAGCCTCTACCTGCTCTTTCTCCTTTATGGGTATCATTAATGAACATAATGCTATGAATTTAAAAATATTGGATGATGAGATAGAAGAGATGTCCAAAGTCTTGAAAGGAGGCATGTCTAAAGAATCTCTTGAGATATATACGAAAGAAATTGATAAAGAGATGGAAAAATGGGAACAAGACATCAGTACCAGTAAGATGAAGAAATTCAAGAGGGATGTAGGAGACTATGAGCACAAAAAAATATTCAGGTGGCAATTCAGCAAGACACCGAAGAATCCGGGTGTCCCGTCTGAACCACGTAGAGATTCACAGTCCTCAGTTTCATCAAATGCGGGAAGTAGTGTCCATCAGGATGGTGATGTGGGTGACTCTAAGGAGCGACCATATGGGAAATCTAAGGATGGACCATCTCCTGATAAAGGGGGTGATAAAAAGAAGGTTAATAAAGATCAAAAACAGGTAATCAACCTGTCGTTACATAAACTTTCAAAGGCTCAAGTGAGTATATTGAGTAAAGGTCTAACTTATTCTCCCTCTCGTTCTTTAGATCCATTCATAACCATCAAAGACATACATCTTTTCGCCAGGAAAGTAATCCTAAAAAAATTGCACTTTAAAGCTGATCACAATCTGAGCACCGATATTGAAAAAGAAACACTGAGAGCTCTGGAAGCCCTGGTGGAAGAGAATGTGGACCCAAATCCTTTCGGTAAGTTTCCGAGTCAGCTTTTTATGAAATCTAAAACATTCCCTGCACTAAGCACTAGTTCGAGTGTGGAGGTGTTTACAAAAATGGTGACGGCAGATGTAGAGAGACTTGCAGAAAGGAAAAATTGGTGTCACAATCTGACCAGTGAGGAGAGAGCAGCCCTAAAAGAACTGAGAGAGTGGGATGATGTGGTATATAAACCGGCAGACAAAGGGGGGAATGTGGTGGTTTGGCCTAAAGACATGTATACAAAACAAGTATACAAATTGTTGAAGAATACTGATTGTTATAGGAAACTGCCATATAACCCCCTAGCGCAATTCAAGGAGGCTCTTTTGAAAATTTTGATAAGCGCATGTGAATCAAAAATTATACCAAACACGGTGGTGAAGAAATTCAGGGACATAAAACCGAGGATGCCAACGTTTTATATACTCCCGAAAGTTCATAAAAACATCTTGGACCCCCCCGGGAGACCAATTGTCTCGGGGAATGATGGGTTATGCGAATTGGTTTGCAAGGTGATTGATGAATATTTAAAACCTTTAGCCTCTGCATTACCTTCGTATATCAGAGATTCAACAGATGCACTTAAAAGACTGGAGGACATACAGATGTCGGAAACAGCCATCTTTGTGACGGCAGATGTGGAAGCACTATACACCTCTATAAGGCACGACGACGGTATAGCGGCTACACGGTGGTTCCTACAAGGAAGCGACATTGAGCCACAGATGGCGGAATTGATTTTGGTTTTGCTCAGGTTCATACTGACACACAACTGCTTCGTTTTTGATGGCCAGGTGTTCCTGCAGCTTCAAGGCACCGCAATGGGGGCCTCCTGTGCGCCCTCGTATGCAAATTTATTCTTGGGCGCATGGGAGAGGGAAGTGTTTATCAACAACCCCGTTGCTGGTTGCGAGAAGATGCAGGGAGGGATGCGCTTCATCGACGATGCTTTGTTTGTGTGGGAAGGGACAAGTGGTGAGCTAGAGAATCTCATGGAAACCCTTAACAACAATGATAGAAATATTAAACTGACGTATCAGAGTGGTCGGAAAATCAATTTTCTGGATATATCAATTGAGACCATGATTGACGGTAGGTTGAGAACTGATATCTATAGGAAGGAAACATCTACAAATTCGATCCTTAGAGCAGATTCTTCACATCTACCCTCGACAATTAGAGGGATCCCAGTTGGTCAGTACATTCGAGCCAGGCGGATCTGTTCGGATGAACACTCATTTGAACTCCAGGCCATGGATTTGAAGAGCAGGTTTCAGGAGAGAGGATACGGTTGGAAAACCATTAAAAATGGATACAATAGAGCGAAATCCCACCGGCGGGTGGATCTCCTTCACAGTACCCGGAAAAAAGATGAAGACGTAGAACAACATCCTCGTCTAATCATGTCCTATAATAAGCAATGGAAGGAGTTGACATGGGTGGTGGAGAAACACTGGAACATTTTGATGAGTGACCCGATCCTCAAATGGTGTTTACCAGAAAAACCCCTGATCACTGCTCGAAGATCTCAGAACCTGAAAGACATACTGGTGAAAAGCCACTTTGTACGCGAAAAACCTAAAGGAAATCAATGGTTGGATGTGAGGGGTTGTTACCCTTGTCTAAACTGTGTAACATGTCCGAACATAAAAAAGAGCAAAACCTTCCATAACAGCGATAACACTAGGACATATGACATCCGCCACCATATTACATGCGGCACGAAAGGGGTCATCTACATGGCTGAATGCCCCTGTGGCAAAATTTATGTCGGGATGACGACAAGGGAGCTACGTGTGCGTATACGGGAACACGTGCTTGATATTGAAAAAGGAGCGGCAGCAGAGGACCCGTCGGCTCTGAAGACAATTCCGAGACACTTCTACCTCAAACATCAAAGTAATTCTAGCTTACTGCAAGCAGTAGGGATTGATAGGATCAATATGGGACAGAGAGGAGGCAATATGAGTAAGGTGTTGGGGAAGATAGAAAGTAAATGGATTTATAGATTAAATTGTGTCACACCGAATGGATTGAACGAAAATTTTGGGTTTGGAGCGTTTTTGTAGATACATGAAAACAAGATATTCTCTGTGTTTAATCTACTCTTGACACCTCTGCCTCAGGAGGCGGTCATCTAACTATTAAGTCTTTTATTAATTGATTTTAACGGTGTTTTCTTTATTCTTATAGTTATTGTACATCGTTATTCTGCACTGATGACGTGTTGTCCTGCTTTATACTCAAACCGAAGTTGGAAGATTGGAATACAAGCGTCATGTCCTTTCGTTGGGAGGGATCCTGGGGATTGATCACTTTATATCACTGTGGTCCTATGCAATTATTCACAATGTATATGATATATTAGTGTACTGGTGATTTGTTATTGGTATGCATCTCTATGCTTTATACTGCGTCTGCAGCACTCTTTTATTCTATAATGAGATGTATAGACAATTGTACTTCTTATATATGCACAGCACAATGCACTTTATTTACTTAAACCAATATTTTGAACGATGATATAAACATATACTTGATACAGCACTTATTCTATGTATAGTCATATGGTTGGCACTAATCTATTTTTGATCTGCCCATGGGATCTGTTTAGCAATGATAGATGATAAGGCGCTGTTCCGTGGCACAGCCTCCGCCTGCTCCTGTTGCCCGCGAGATGTGATCGCACTCCGGCCCCGCCCACTCCCGGCACGTCGATCGCAGTGTGACAGTGACGCGCATTGCGCGCCGCTTCCGCTTGCGTTCCAAGGACCGGAAGTGGCCGGGTGCACGTGATCGGAGGTAGTCACGTGACGCGGACGCGGTAATGGCGCGGTCGGGCGGCTCTGCACACCAGTTTCGGGAGGAGATAATAAGGCGTCCTATTTAAGACCGCCAGGGGAGCCCCTATACTGGCGCACTGACCCCCTGAAGAAGTCTCACCAGACGAAACGCCGTCGGGGTGATTGGAGCTCTAACCACTGAGGTTGGTATTAATCTTATTGGAGATAATTGAGTAGTCAGTCCTCTATTTGCTTTGTGCTGACACCTGAGTCAGGAAAAGAAAGGGAATAGACACATCATAAATGGGGATGTCTATGATGAATGAGCTTAGTTGATCTACTGAAGGAACCATTACTTATCATCACCTATGCATGTGGGCATATAGGCAGTGATAATGGTCATTTGTAGGTAGCCATTTGGCTTATAATTACACACAGGTGTTAATAAATGGTAAAGGCTCAGACAGGGTCTCCCTTATAGGTGTTGTTCTGTTCTCACTTGTATTGGATATCAGGTGTAAAGCTAATATGCAAGAAAGGAATCCTTGATTATACCAGTTGAACTCAGTATGGTTTTCTCCTTGTGAGCCCTGAGGTACTTTGTATAATAATCTGACCTTCTTTTCATACCCTTTCAATGTGATTTGTAATCTGTGTCTCAGCGACTATCTGTATTGTGTTTCTCTATAGTTGTAATTAAATTGTAAAGCTATGCTTTTATAAGCTTCTTAATAAAGTATTGAGATTTTAAAGACATTCCATGGTCCCTTAGGGGTCTCTTTTTGATAGTATGTCTGAATAGGATGCTGCACACTTTGCCGAATGCTTTTTGCTTCTTGGTCACTTCTGCAGAGAAGTCCTCGAAGAAGACCACCTTTTGGCCTCTGAGCATCAGTGGCTGCCTCCTGTTTCTAAAGAGGCGTACTATTTTCTCCTTTTCTTTAAAGTCAAGGTATTTGGCAACAACTTGTCTGGGCCCCTGGGAGTGTGAGTTATCTTGCCCTTTGGTAATATGGCCGTCCCGTGTCCCCCAGTTTGGCGGGCCCACTCTGTGGGCCCTCTCTACCTTGTGCTTGCCCTGGATTCCCAAAGCCTTAGGGAGGTCTAGCTCGCACATATCGTCTAGTTTTGGGGCAGTATTGATTCTGGGAGGCCCACGATTCTGAGATTGTTCCTTCTTGACCTATTTTCCAGGTCATCCATTTTATCTCTCATCCAGCTGGACTGCTTCTGTGATAGTGTTAGGTCATGTTCAGTTGTGGACAACTTATCTTCCAGGTCTGACACTCGTTCTAGGTAGCCCAGTCTGTTCGCATGTTGCTCAAAAATCTCCTGGAGCTCTTCCAAGGCCTCTCTTACTGCCTCCCTCACCGTTTTTTAAATGTCACTGGCCAGATACTTTGCCACCTTGCTATAGACCTGAATTCTGTGCATGGGTAGGGGTCTGTATTTGGGTCTCCAGATTTCTCTTGGGAAGAGTGATTGCGATGCCACCATCTTGCCGGCTCGTGCGACCATTCTTTGATCTAACACCACTCTGTTCTCATTCCCGCCTGTGCTTCGGAGCCACCGATCCATGATCCCACAGATCTTCCCCGTGTGAGCGGTGTGTTAGAAGTCTGCCGGCTGGCTTTTTTTTTTTCGATCTGTGGCTTATCGGCGTCAAGAGCGATTTCACACCGCCATCTCGATGCTGGCGCTAGATCCAGAAATCGCTAATTCCATCTTGTAGGATATCATCGTTTTCAAGATGAATTGGATGATTATCTCATCTTTCAAGGGTGTTGTTGCCCTGGATGGCCACTAGGTGGCAGAAGGTGGCTGTAGGTTATGCACTGTGGAGGCTGTTTTATGAGCAGCTTTAGGCTGCCTTCAGATTTGCAGATGCCTCCGCAGCATTTTGCGGAGGCATCTGCAAGCATCTGCATGCAGACGGCAGCCCCTATGTTTATAATGGAGCGCACGGCGGTCTGCAGATGCTTGCAGACCGCCGTGCGCACCCATTGACTCCTATATGTGATCTGTGCGCAGGCGGATGCCTGCGTACAGATCACACACTCTCGTCCGCACCAGGGATGCGACATGTTGCGTCCCTGGTGCAGGCGAGAGTGTGTGATTTGTGCGCAGGCTTCCGCCTGCGCACAGATCACATATAGGACTGAATGGGTGCGCACGGCGGTCTGCAAGCATCTGCAGACCGCCGTGCGCTCCATTATAAACATAGGGGCTGCCGTCTGCATGCAGATGCTTGCAGATGCCTCCGCAAAACGCTGCGGAGGCATCTGCAAATCTGAAGGCAGCCTTAGACAGTCAGAGCTTTGGGTTACTACTCTGGCTTAGATTGTCAGTTTCTTCCAAAATAAATCTGCTGTGCAGAGATGGAGCAACTGTGTATGTCTCTGTGTTTAGGTCAATATGTAAGCCCTGATAGGGTTTAAATGGTGACACACAGATAGTTCAGTTGTGACAATGTGTTTCTTGTGCCCACAGGTAGCCCCATTTCATGACCTGCTTGATCTATAATGGGACCTGCTCTTGCTCTTTTCTGGCTCGAGCTCCCCCTCCCCTGGCCTCCAGGTGATCAGGGGCTGCTGTTTACCTTTTCCCAGTCACCTCACTCCCAGCTTGATCACCTCAAGTTTCCTGATAATAGGCCACTCTGCTCCTTGTCAGATGAATACAATGCTGTGATGGCTGTGGTGGCTGTGAGGGCTGGAGGAAGGGGTAGGTATGGGTCATGCTGCAGCCAGGGGATTTCAGATTAAATAGATTGATTTATCTCACCATTCTGCTTTCTCCTGGTGCCCCCTGTCCTGCTGATGTGCCTCCTTGCTGGATGGTAGGTTTTTTTCTCAATTTTTATTACTGCATAAATCGGTATATGGCTGCCATACCATGCATAGTGTACTCTAGATAGAATCTCCTCTAAGAAGTAAGGCTGGCTTCATACCATGTTTTTTTTGATCCGGGGCTGTCCGGTGTGAACCGGACACCCCCGGATCCGATTCCGGTCCCATACGCCGGATGAATGTTTTTTGCCATCCGGTTTTTGGATGTCCGGGAGAATCCGGAAGGAATCTGAATTTTCTCCTGGACACAAAATCGGAGCATGCACCATTTTTGTGTCCGGGGAGAAAAATCTCCCAAATCGGATCCTCCCGGATCCTCCCAGATCCAGGGCAATCCGATGCTCCCTAACATGGGAGCCTATGGGATTGCATTGTCCCGGTCCGGGAGGATCCGGGAACCGGACACCTGCGGCTGTACGCCGCTGTTATTTCAGGACTGCGGCTAGCTCCCCGCAAGCCGCGGTCCGGAATCTTCAGCAGCAGCAGCTGCGTCCGGCAGACTCACCAGCGACTCACCAGCGACTCAGCACCTGTGAGATCACTGGTATCCATGATAAACATCGGGTAACTAAGCAGCGCTCGCTGCTTAGTTACCCGCTGTTTATCATGGATACCAGCGTCCTCCCTGCTTAGCGCAGCCTGTAAGCAGGGAGAACACTGGTAACTATGATAAACTGTGGGTATCTAGGCAGCGATCATGGTATCCATGATAAACACCGGGTAACTAAGCAGCGCGTGCTGCTTAGTTACTGCTGTTTATCATGGATACCATCGATCTCACGGTGCTGAGTCGCTGGTGAGTTGCTGGTGAGTCTGTATGTTTGACAGCTCACCAGCGACTTCAGAGAGACTTTCCAGCGATCCCAGCCAGGTCGGATCGCTGGTGGGATCACTGGAAAGTCTCAGTGTGTGAAGGTAGCTTTAGTCTACGTTCATTGTTGTGTTGTGCTGAAACAGAGAGTAGTTTTCAATCTACCTTAGGCGGCTGTCACACGCTTCAATTTAATGCACGATATCGCTTAAGCGATCTGCTTTTTGATCGCTTAAGGCCCCTTTCACATCAGCGTTTTTTTCAAATCGCGGCAGAGTCGGTGAAAAAACCGCATCTGCCGTGATTACCGCATACCGGCTGCACTTGCGGCACGGTTGCGGCGCGGTTGCGGCAAGCCCCATACAATGTATAGGCGGGCTTGCGGCAGGTGCGGCAAGTGCGGTTTTGGCAGTCAGCCGCGTTTTTTTCGCGGCCGCACCTGCCGCAAGTGCCAAAACCGCACTTGCCGCACCTGCCGCAAGCCTGCCTATACATTGTATGGGGCTTGCCGCAACTGCGCCGCAACCATGCCGCAAGTGCAGCCGGTATGCAGTAATCGCGGCAGATGCGGTTTTTTCACTGCATCTGCCGCAATTTGAAAGAAACGCTGATGTGAAAGGGGCCTAAGCGATATCGTTTGTGCATCGCTGCGTGCAATCAAGCGATTTTACAATGTAAAATCGCTTGATCGTTAGATTGCAGATTTGTGAGCCGGAGCTCATATCAAGCGATAAACGCTTGATCAATCTGCCTCATCGTGGTGTATGACACCACGATGAACGATCTCCCAGCAGCAGAGCCTATGCTGGGAGATGATATCTATGGTGAACGTTGGGTTACTAAGCGCCGCATGGCGCCTAGTAACCCGATGTTTACCATAGTTACCAGCGATCTCGCTGCTCCACATCGTTGGTGAGTCTGCCTGTGTGACAGCTCACCAGCGATGTGAGCGATATTGTTAGCGATCGCGCGTGCACGTGATCGCTAACAATATCGCTATCGATATTGAAGCATGTGACAGCCGCCTTAGTCTAATCTTCTTCCCTCATACTTTACACTGAAGTCTCACTTGTTTACTTTGGCTATGCTATATATATATATATATATATATATATATATATATATATATATATACAGTGCAACTTGATAAAAATCCTTGCAGCACACAGCTACTACCAATGATGTACAAGTGCTATAAGCCATATGTGTTTGAGGAAAAAATTTAAAAACTTACGTTTTTTCAAAAAACTCAAAAATCTTTCTTTTAATTCTGAAGTTCTTAGTACATACATTGGCCAATGTCTGCTCGCTCATCAACTGCGACAAAGTGACTTCAGGCATGATGAGTCCTATCTGACATCCATGCCCTCCTTGTCCACCCCCCACTTTTCAGTGGGCAGACACCATCTATACCCTCGATCACCTGTAGGTTAATGAGGGTGCACATTGCAGCAAAGGAGCCTGCAACTCCACATAATATATAACAAGAAAAGCTGCACAGCACTCGCAGACCAGTGTGAACTGGTGCAAGCAAAGATGCAGAGTCAAACAACTTGATAAAAATCCTTGCAGCACACAGCTACTATCAATGATGTACAAGTGCTATAAGCCATATGTGTTTGAGGAAAAAATTCAAAAATTTTTATCAAGTTGTTTGACTCTGCATCTTTGCTTGCACCAGTTCACACTGGTCTGCGAGTGCTGTGCAGCTTTTCTTGTTATATATATACAGTGCTGTGCAAATTAATTGGGACAAAGCATTTTTGTAAGTAAGTGGTTTGACTGGTTTTAGTCGGAAAATAACAGCTAGCTGACCCCTCAGCTTCAGTTGAGAGCTTGTTTCTGTGAGGAGTGGTTTAGTGTACTTTTTCTCTCAGTGTGATTCGTGCCTGTAAAACTCCACGGAAGAGGTCTAGAATTATTACTCTTCATGAACATACAAGTCTGACTGTAAGAGGAATCACTTCCACCGTTGGTATTGGAAAATCTACCGTTTCAAGAATAATTCGCACTCACAATGAAACTGGATCGTTTTCTCCAACTTACTTAGAAATGTGGTGCAGCAGATAGAAATCCCTTCAATAAGTAGGCACTGAGCAATGGAAGAAATATTCTCAGAGGCAGGAGTGGACACAGGTAAGATAAGGCCTTTGTGTCAGAAAAGTATATGGCCTTTTTGCAGTCCAACATTATGTCTCTAAGGGCTCTTTCACATCAGCTGTATTTTCAAATCGCGGCAGATGCGGTGAAAAAAACGCATCTGCCGCGATTACCGCATAACCGCGACACTTGCGGCACACTTGCGGCAAGCCCCATGCAATGTCTATGGGGCTTGCGGTAAGGGTGTGGCAGGTGCGGCAAGTGCGGTTTCGGCACTTGCGGCAGGTGCGTCCGCGAAAAAAACTGCTGCAAGCAGCAAGCATAGACATTGCATGGGGCTTGCCGCAAGTGTGCCGCAAGTGTCGCGGTTATGCGGCAATCGCGGCAGATGCGTTTTTTTCACCGCATCTGCCGCGATTTGAAAATACCGCTGATGTGAAAGGGCCCTTACAGAAGCTATTTGCTGCATTGATAGCAGGAGTGAGGCCCTTACCTCTGAACCCCTGTGTGGCTGTACAGGTCGCACAAATAGGATTCCCACCCCTCTTCTGGATGCTTATATATTAATTTTGAATAGGAGTAAAGTGAGCAGCTCTGGATGTAAGTATATAATCTTTAAGGGTGGGGGCAGCGGCGTAACTACAATAGGTGTAGGGGTTGCATCACTTCTGGGTCCTGGAACCTAGGGGGCCCCTAACATCCCTTTGGTCTATACAAAAAGACCACTGCAATTAAAGATATGCAATGATTGGGGGCCCTGTTGGCACTTTCACATAAGGACCCATGAGCTTCAAATTACCCCACTGGTGCTTTCAGTTGGGAAGTTTTAGCTGTCAATATAGGGTCATTCCATGTCAAGTGAACCAATGATTATTACCTCTATATTTTTAATTCTTTTGAGATTTTGTTATTTGATAATAGCATGTCAGACAATGCAGAATGTGAAGAGAAAATTTTTTTTAAAAATTTATTTTTTTTTAAAATGATTTTCAATGTTCGGAAAAAGTGCGAATTTCGCTGTTGCCTGCCTTTACTTTTCTCCTCATAACTAAGGCTAGGAATAAGATAGAGAGACAAAATAAACACCATTCTACTCAGAACTATACAGGCTTTCACCAGATATGTCACAAGAGGATCTTTGTTAATATTTTACCCATGTGATCGCAAGCGCAAAACTTTAAAACGTATTTCTGAAAAATCGGCGCGCTTTAAATATTTCAAAAACTGCCCATGTGTCTGCTTTGCTCTTAGCCACATCTGTACCAAATTTCAAGTTGGGATCGCGATGGGATCATATTTTAAAATATTTTACTATTAATAGCGTCAATGGGTCATTCCATATCAAGTGATCTAAATATGAATATTTTTTTTTTACCTGACGTCTTTAGATTTTTTTTATTCTTTTTCCTTTATGAAGTACTACTTTAGTTAATTACAAATTAAAGGTTTAGAATTTTTTTCTTCATCAATTAATTTTTTACAGATTTTTAAAGTTTAAAAAAAGTGTGAATTTTGGCCTGGTATGACTTTACATTTTTTTTATCTTGGACTAGAAATAAGATAGAGAAACAAAATAAACACCATTCTACTCAGAACTGTCCAGGCTTTCACCAGATATGTCACAAGAGTATATTTATTAATTTTAATTTTTTACCCATGCGAACGCAAACGCAACATTTTGAAACGCATTTCCGAAAAAAACGTTTTAATAAAAATTTTCCAAAACTGCCCATGTGTCTTTTATGCTCTTAGCCACATCTGTACCAAATTTCAAGTTGGGATCGTGATGGGATCATATTTTAAAATATTTAACTATTATAGTGTTAATTCAAAGATCTTGAATTCAGATCTGTTCAACCTGTGGTCTAAAAGCGTGGGGTCTATATTTATCAAATCCATTATTTTTAGACATTACTGTATTATTTTGATATGTTACAGCTTAGAAGCAGGAGAAGACATATAGGAAAAAGCTTTGTTAGGGCTCAACCTGAGAAAGCACAGGGATAGACAGTGAATGCAGAGCAGATGATAGGCCAGCAGCTCTGTCAATCATGTTAAGTGTCTACCCACTGCATTCAGGAAGTAAGACAGCTCGTTCAGACCTTTCATGTCCTGACATGTCTGGACATCTTCATTCCTGAACAAACAATAGTCTGTACAAAGCCATCAAGGCTGTGTACTAAAGTATGGGTGAGTAAATATATTAATAGTTTAATGCTTTTATTATTAAGGGCCAATACACACAGTGCTATTCTTAGGGATCATCATTCAGAAAAACAGCCCCATTGATTTCTATGGGGTTCACCACATGCAGTGTTTTTGGAAACACTCAAGAGTGAGTAAATCACTGCTTGAACTACTTTTTAATCGCTGCAATAAACGCAGCATTTATCATTTATATAAAAAAAAGCTGCCATTTTTTTCACTAGCGATTAAAAAAACTAACGCATATGTGGTAAAAACTTGGTAGAAAAACAAGCTGCCAAAACTGCAGCGTGTATCTGCAGACAGAAAAAACTGCGCGCGCTAGCCTTACAACTCACTTTATAGTAATACAGTTCTATCTCAAGTGTACTGTAAATCTTTATTTTTATTACCTATCTTCCTTACTTAATATTAACTGTATTTTTCCCACACAGCAATGGACGCTACTTCTCAAGAAACAGCATTTTATCATAGACACTGTTGCAATCCTTTTGAAAAAATATGAATATGATTGGCGCTGGTGGCTGGCTACTGTACTCTCCAAAGATTGTGAAAATGAAGAAGTAGAATTGACTTTATTGCATCCTTCTGGTCCAGCGCCATCCTTTGTGTATCCAAGAAAGCCAGACATTTTAAAAGTGCACAAAAATCAGATATTAACTCAGGCGGAGCCTAACACCGTGACAGGCCGGACATACTCTTTGACACACAAGGAAATGGCGATTGCTAGTAAGCGTTTATGGACAAGATTACATTTCACCCACTAGAAGGGACAAATTGATAAAATGCCACTTTAAAAACATACTATTAATTGTTTGATTAGTTCATAATTTATAGAACGATGATTTAACTACTGTACTATTCTTATTAAACACTTCATAAATCACATGTTTAGTGATAGAATAGAAAACAAATTTATATGTATAAATAGGGGTTAACATTTTTGGTTCTTTTAATCTTGTTTAATCAAACTTGAGGATATGATCACCTTTCTTCTTTTGGTTTGTTCAATACATTCAAGTTGAAAATGCTGAGTGTTGTGTTCTGATGATTAAGATGGATTTATCCTGGCACTTATGGGATTTGTTTTTGTGTTTCTTTTTTGTTGCATATAAATGTTTTATTCAATAAGTTGTGATAACTCATACAACCATAAAATAAAAAATATATAAATTTGACAGGTCCCAAGTTGAATCTCTGCACAAATATAACCAAGAACACAATCAGTCATTTTTTCACAATTGCCCGTCAATAGTTTGAATTTAATATAAAGAAACATAGTCTTGTAACATATCAAATGAAAGCTGTTACCGTTCTGAGTAAAATGATGCCTCTCCCACTTCATTATCTCATTTCTAGCCTGAGATAAAAAAAATGTAAAGCCATACCAGGCCAAAATTCACCCTTTTTTTACATTTTAAAAATCTGTAAAAAATTAACTGATGAAGAAAAAAATTCTAAATTTTTAATTTGTAATTAACTAAAGTTGTACTTCATAAAGAAAAAGAATAAAAAAATCTAAAGACATCAGGTAAAAAAAAATATTCATATTTAGATCACTTGATATGGAATGACCCATTGACGCTATTAATATTAAAATATTTTAAAATATGATCCCATCGCGATCCCAACTTGAAATTTGGTACAGATGTGGCTAAGAGCATAGCAGACACATGGGCAGTTTTTGAAATATTTAAAGCGCGCCGATTTTTCGGAAATGCGTTTTAAAGTTTTGCGCTTGCGATCACATGGGTAAAATATTAACAAAGATCCTCTTGTGACATATCTGGTGAAAGCCTGCACAGTTCTGAGTAGATTGGTGTTTATTTTGTTTCTCTATCTTATTTCTAGCCCGAGATATGATAGAAAATGTAAAGCCATACCAGGCCAAAATTCGCACTTTTGTAAAACTTTAAAAATCTGTAAAAAATTAACTGATAAAGAAAAAAATTCAAAACTTTTTTTTTGTAATTAACTAAAGTTGTTCTTCATATAGAAAAAAAATTAAAAAAATCTGAGGACGTCAGGGAAAACAAATATTCATTTTTGGATCACTTGACATGGAATGACCCTATACTGGCAATTGGGGTCTTTGGCAAACAACATGGCATGGAAAGGGGATAGGGCTGCCTATAACTCACAACTCTCTCTCAGAAGGGAATGTGACTATCAAGGTAAGAAAGGTTGCAGACTAGTGGGCTATACACAGGTCTGCAATCAGAGAACTAGTACACCTACAGCAGATAACACAGTAAAATTACGGCAAGTAGTCCAGTTAGAAAAACATTGCTGGAATCAGTGTCTCTGCCCCTACATCATGCTGCTCTATGATGAGGTAACATAGAACTGCTGACAGATTGCCTTTAATTTCGTTGACTCAGCAATGTTTTCCTATTTGCTTTAAAGTTTAATTTCCATGAACACCATGTTTGGATTTTAGAGTATGTAATATCTATTGATCATGGAGAGCTAGCATTCTAGTCAGGGAAGCTACAGGCTGAAAAATGAGGAAAGTGTCACTTTTCAGTGCTAAGATGTGTCTCAAAGTTTAATATATTTAGTCACTGTGTATATATGTTTAGGGCATAAAAACAATTGCCATTTTTTTTGTATAAAAACAAAGAGTATTCTTAATGTAAACATTTTATATCTTATAAATAGTCAAATAGTTTGATGTTTTAAATTATGTTGATATCATCGCATAGACAATACTAAACAATAATCTTTATTAGGATATTTACACTTTAGTATAAAAATGTATATACAAAGACCTGTATTTATCCGAGATGGAAGTGTATTTGCATTCTAAAGACCATTATTAACTTTATATAAATAACCCACAGAACTGTTAAATATCGGTGTAAATACATTGCAGTCGTTGTATGGCTCCTAAGCCGCTTTATAAAAGCTGACATAAACTATTGGGGATAGGTGTCTGTTGACTTATTCCAATTACAATATATCAAGCAGAATTGTGAATGCAGCTCCAGACTGTAACTCAGAAACAGTTAATGGGGGTGTCTGGTCTAAAATGATAATTCTGCAGTCACAGTGGTCCTCAACCTTTTTTGCACCAGGGACCGACATCATGCAAGACAATTTTTCCATGGCCCAGCAGGCAGGGTGGCAGAGAGGTCATATGGGCGGGGCTATTAAGAAGGGGTGGAGTTTAGTACCCTGTTTTTCTGAAAGATGCGCTACGTCTTATTTTCAGAGGATGTCTTATTTTTCATCCCCTTGCAGCCCATAATATTCCCATCATCCCATTGCAACCCATAATATCCCATCATCCCCCTTGCAGCCCCCAATATCCCCATCATCCTCTTCTTGCAGCCCATAATTACCCAATCATTCCTTTGCTTCACCCAATATCCCCACCATTCCCTTGCTGCCCATAATATTCCTATCATCCCCTTGCAACCCCCAAAATATCCATCATCCTCTTGCAGCCCCCAATATCCCCATCTTCTCCTTGTAGCCCCCATCATCCCCTTGCAGCCTCCAATATACCCATCATCCCCTTGCAGCCCATAACTACCCCATCATCCTCTTGTAGCCCCCAATGTCCCCATCATCGCCTTGCAGCCCCCAATATCCTCATCACCTATTTACAGCCCCCAAAGTCTCCTTCATCCCCTTGCAGCTCTCAATATCCCCATCCTCCCCTTGCAGCCCCCATCATCCCCATGCAGCCCCAATACTGTATCCCTTATCATCATCCTCATCAACACACACAGACACACACTTTGCTCACTGGTCTGCCGCTGCAGTATTACAAGTGCCGCTCTGCTCTCTGCCTCAGCTGTGTAGATGTATGTGCGATGCTGTCGGCCAATGAAAGCGCAGGATATGCCGAGCCTGGCTGCTGTGCTGCAATTGGCTGACAGCTCTGAATGTACATCTATGCAGCTGGGGCAAACAGCTCAGAGCGGTGCTGTAATACTGCAGCAGCGGTCACCGGGACAAGTGCAGAGGGAGGGGATATCACTGAGGGGCAGGGAAGTGGGCAGCATGCACTGCATAATTAGCTCTGAGCCACTGCAGAGCACACTTTGTGTGTAGTGCTGGTCTGCGGTGGCACAGACCGGCACACAGACCCCAACGACCCGGTCCATGTCTGCGGACCAGTGGTTGGGGACCCCTGCTCTATGGTACTGCAGAATTATTAATATTCCCAGCGCAAGCACTGTGCGCTATGAGGGTTTTTGGCATCTAAGCCGAGAACGGACTGCAGTTATGTGGTATGCATGTTCCTGGCAAAAAACCCCAACTACTGGGAGCAGCCTCGCTCCATACAAGTGTATAGAACAAGGCTGCACTAACTAGAGAGCAACTCCCACTACTTGCATGAGCCCACTCCATAAATGTGTATTTAGCGAGGCCACGTCCACTAGATGGCCACTCCCACTAGTTGGATGCACCCGTTTCATACACTTCTACTGAGCGAGGCTGCACCCACTAGTCAGATGTGCCCCTGCCATACCCTTGTATTGAGTGAGGCCGCATCCACTAGTTATGTTGTTACCCAGTACATGCATACCGCATAACTGAGGTCCGTTCCCGATTTAGAAACCGCCGAATCCTCACAGAGCACAGTGAGTGTGCGGAGAGGATCGATAACTCTGCAGTCACATAGAATGGCTGTACAATTATCAGTTTAGATTGGACAACCCCATTAAAGACATGTAATTCAATGTATTCACAAACATTTTGAACTTTTTATGGAGATTAATTCTATTTGTAAACTGCAAAATAGAATCCAAAAGGGAAAATACACTTTATGATGCTCGGAGACCACTGTAATCGTACAGTGGAAGTCTAAGCTCCTGGAGTAATCCAGGTACAATTGAAGGATGGAGAATCAACGATCTGACAGCATCTGGATAGTATGTTCATGCTATAATTGCCTCCAATGGTAACATTTGTTGGATTTTCAGCAACAACCCTGCAACAAAAATAGAAGATGAGAAGATTATTATCATCATTTCTATTCTCAATATTCAACTATACCTGAAAAAGGATTTTGAAATAAAACACATCTTTACCAATCGTTTATTGAAATGTATAGTCCATACATAAAAAGTATCTGTATTATAGCTGATACATAGAAACCTAGAATCATAGAATGGTAGAGTTTGAAGGGACCTCCTGGGTCATCTGGTCCAACACCTGCTCAAAGCAGGATTCACTACACTGTACACTACACATTTCTCCACTTCACAATTTTGCAAGTAGATGACAAACAATGCCAGTTATGTCAGCATAAAGGATGCATCCATTACAAGCAAATTATTGCTTGAGCGCTGACCATGTTTTGGTGTGGCATCACAGTCAGGGTTTGTTCATATTTTCTATACAATGTAGAAGCTAAAATCAAATGTAGATCATAAAGGAAAGGGCAGATTATATACCGCTCCTCTTTTTGAATCCACTCCTGGTTTTACCTGCAACATCTGCATCAAAAACCTGAACAAAACATGACTGTCTATCCTCACCTAAGGTTATATAAGGGTATGTGTACATAGTGTCTTTATCATGAAAGATAATGTAGGTGTTGTTTTTCCTGAAACATCTTCCTTCCTTATCTTCTTTTCCATATTTTTCTAAGGCTGGCTTCACATTGCGATTTTGGAGGATCCGTGGCTGTCCGTTGTAAAATGGACAGACACGGATCCGATTTGGCCCCCATGTTATCCTATGGGGATCTGATCGGATGGGATTTGGCCTAATTGCCATCCGATTTTGTGGGATCGATTTGTGTCCGATTTTATGCTGTACCCAAAATCGAAAACTGCTCCGATTTTGGGCACAGAAAAAAATTGGACACAAATCGGATCTGACAAAATTGGATGGCAATTAGGCCAAATCCGATCCGATCCTCGGCCTTTAACATGGGGGCCAATGGAGCACGGGTCCGTGAAAAGACAGAATCGTTTCTCGGATCCTATTTTAGTGTACTGAGCATGCTCCGTACACTAAAACTGCTCCTAACCATCTAATTTCACTTCCATAATGTATATATGTACATTGCGGAAGCGAAATTAAGTAAAAGAAATTATTAAAAATAAAAAAATTTCTTTGCTCACCTGTCTGGGATCCACCGATGGCTTCAGCAAGCTGCTGTGTGACTACAGGACCTGTCGTGACGTCACATCTCGATCAGCTGATCGGGTCACATGACCGCGGTAACTGCGGTCATGTGACCCGATGACGCTGCCCGGTTGTGATGTCACGGCAGGTCCTGTAGTCACAGCTTGCTGGAGCCATCAGTAGATCCGCTTGCTGGAGCCGCAGCTTGCTGGAGCCATCAGTGGATCCCGGATAGGTGAGCGTAGAGATTTTGTTTTGTTTTAAACCCTTTCTTCGACTACATTTCACTTCCGCAATGTATGTATACACATTGCGGAAGTGAAAGTTGCCCTCACAGCGCTTTCTGTGTCCGGACCCGTGATAATCACGGACCCGGACACAGAATAGGTCACCTCCTGTGGTGTCCGTTCCTGTCTGTGGGGTCCTACAAAAAGTAGGCTCCCACGGACAGGAAAAAATACGTAATGTGAACCCAGCCTAAATCTTATATATCAGTTAGTATTTTGTATATAAGACAGAAGAAAGGTCACTTCTTTTACAGTTTTTGAATCCTGAAGCGGTTAGAAGAAGTTATAAAAGAAGGAACATATGCTGCACTGCAATGTCAAAATGCTGCATCATTTTGACATTGCAGTGCAAATATTCAATATTATTAATATCAATTGAGCACTTTTTCAGGTGGGTTATAGGGGGAATCAGCCTCTAAAAGAAATCATGTTCACATATCCTAAGGCTATGTGTACACCTATATTTTTTAGAGCAGGTCCACTCCAAAAATGCCTGCAATTTTGCCCAAAAATAATTTAAATACTCTTGGTCATTATATATGTTGTAAAACCAATTTGTTGGTCATATTTTTAGTCTTTAAGTCTTTTTTTAGCAATGTTACTGTAAAATGGTGTCATAAGGGTATATTAAAACAGTTCATTCATACTTTCCAACTGTCCTGGATCCAGCAGGACAGAATTTTGTGAGCTATCCCGGGAGGTCAGGTGTATGTCCCGACTTCAACTATATCTGTGTCTTTAGCACATAAATAAAGTTGAATGGAACAGGAAACCCTTGTACCGCTCCAGTATTACGTCTGAATAAATACTGAAGGGCCTGCAAGGAACTGTAAGTCATGTGATTGAGCATTAGATGAATAAGGATGTGATAGAAGACACAAGCAATTGGGATCCCTGTTTGTGTGTGTGTGTGTGTATGTGTGTGTGTGTGTGTGTGTGGGGGGGGGGGTGGATAAGGGTGTCATCATATAATGTATGGGGGGCTTAGGTGGGCAATTTACTTTATATGAGGGGGAATGTATTGTGGATGCATTATGCTGTGTTGGATGTGTGTTACTGTGAATGGAGCATTATATTGTGTTTGGGAGACTGTGGGTATAGTGAGGGGCATCATGCTGTGTGATTGAGACTGTATGAGCATTATACTAATGGAGTTGTGTGTGATTACACTGTGTGGGGTCTCAGGGGGACATTACGCTGTATAGAGGGTACTGTGTGGGCAGCATAAAGTATAGGACGGCAGTAAGGACATAATACTGTATCTGTGGTTATGAGTGCATCATGGTGTGTGGGCCTATAAAGGCAGCATACTATTTGTGTGGATTGTTTTGGGGGGTCATGATACTGAGTGTTGGCCTGTGGGTACATCATACTGGTCGTTGTGGGCTGTGGATACATCATACTGTGTGTGTAGCTGTGTGGAATCATACTGTGTTGGTGGACAGTGGGGACAGAATACTCTGTGTTGAGTAAACATGCTATGGAAGCTTTCTGGGTAGAACTATGGGGGACATGAAAGGGTATCATGGAAATACTAATGGGCTTCAGTAAGAGAAATATTTCTGTGTGGGCTTATGTAAAGGAGTGTGCAAGCAGTGGCATACTGAAAATGGCGTCTCCACCACATTTCAACTGTATCGATATCCTGGACTATTTGAGGGCCATTATACTGTAGGCTAGCCATTATACATTGTGAAGGCTTGTGTGGGGGCCATCATACTGTGCAGAAGACTGTGTGGGGGCCATTAAACTGCATAAATAGCCATGGGGATCAGATTGTGCTGGGCTCACCATACATTGCTGGGATAGTTAAGAAGAGGGGTCATCATACTGTGTGTGGAGGCTGTGATGGAAGAGTTCACTGTATGGTATCATACAGTGTTTAGGGGGCACTTTTGTTGGGATCAAACTTTATTGGTGCAATGAAAAGGAAAATCTAGGGGCTTCAATAGGAGGAAAATTACATTATAAGGGTTGCAAAATTGTGAGGCATGCTCTATTGTCAGCCAAAATGAAAACAATATTATTTTAATTTTGTGTTTCATTTTTGTGGAGGCGAGTGTGGCACCCTGCCATTACAGGTAGCCACAGGACCACCTAAGGCATGGATGGATTTCCACAACAGGTAACCCACATACACACAAGACCTTCCACCGCAGAACAGTAGGGTGAGCTCCACTTGCTGCCTTCAAGCAAGATCCCCTATAAATACTGGTGCTGGGGGCAGAGTTAGCCAGAGTGTGCAGGAGAGCATCAAGCCCAGCAGATATACCAGTTCACCTAGGAGACTCCAGTCTCCCGGACATCTGTCAGGCAACCAATAGGGGAGCCAGGGACCGCAGGAGAAGTCATAGTGGTAGCCCACACAAAGGTTCTCAACACTACAGAACGGTGACAGAAAGACACAGAGGAGGTCAGGCTTAGTTTTACACGGGTCAGAGACTTCAACAAGGGAAAAGAGACAAGGGGGCCTTATCCATCCCTCACTGTGGAAATCCAGTAGTTCCTCCCGACCACCTGGAACGTACCCTGGAAAGTGCCTGCAATACCATCAGTAAAGGTACAGAAACGATCCACAGTGTGTGTGTCAGTTTGTCCATCCCTGAACCTGTCCGGCCTAGTGACTGTTGCAGCGGTCCGGCTGCTTAACCACCTCCCTGTGCAAATCCCCGTCACCTCATCACTGTCCCGGGGACCCCGCTCCACCTGTGGGGAGCTGTACCACCCAAGCTGCCCATCCATCATCCCCAGAGGTCTGAAGCAGCGTTGGTGCCTTCACCAGAATCCACAGGTGGCATCAGGAGACTTTATTATTTTACCCTTTATTCGGCTGACCCCCAGAGCTACGGGCCCGGGCACCAGCCACCGAGACAGCACCCCCATATCAACGCCTGGGTACTGAGTTCCCAAAGACCCCTGGGCGGGTCAGGAGGCACTTAGAACTTCTGCTATGAGGCCCCATGATTTCTATACACACCCCTGTGTGCAATGTTATGGACGTAGTCTAGCATAAAATAAAAATTGCAGCAAAGCTATATGAATCCCTTTTTCCAGTTTTTCAAGGTTGAGGTGTGGTTTAGTGCTGAAATTTCTGTATCTGAAATTCAGATCTGGACATCAGAATGTGGATATTTTGGCATTAATAACAAGGATTTCTGCAAAACTCATTCAGTTGAAATTTCTACAACAAATCTCCAAAGTCTCTCATGTATAAATGAAACCTTTATGTTAATAAAATTCTGCAATTTAACACTGTAAAAAGGAAAAAAAAAACAACAACTGACAATATGTATTTACCATGTATATAGGTTCAAGCAGCAGTCAGTAATCTCCGGTGTCGTAACAGGCAAGTCTGTAGAATTAAGGAAGACGCTGTCTAATACATCACTGCAAATGGTTGTAGCAATTGGTGGGGTTAATATTCCTGTAAATGATATGAAGTAGAGAACAAGTTATTCCAATAAATCTATCTATCTATCTATCTATCTATCTATCTATCTATCTATCTATCTATCTATCTATCTATCTATCTAATATCACAGAGGGTATTCACATCACAGTGAGATCTTTCTGCTGAAGGTATACATGGAGCGATCTCTGATTGCATACTCTTGTTAAAAGCTACATTGTATCATATTGTGAATACAGTGGGATATGTCGCTTATATAAACAAAAATGTACCACGTGGTATGCTATATTGTACTGTTGAATTTTGTATAAGGCTGGAGTCACATTTGGCTAGGCAAATGCGTTCACTGCATCCAGATCTGGATGCGGTGAACGCAATTGGTTTCACACACATTTTTAAGCAAAAATGTGTGGTGGAAACTGCAATGCGGTAACCAGATTGCTCCGGATGTGTAATCCGGAGCAATGGAGTTACCATATACTTTGTTCATCCCTGCTGCCGCAGGGCTGAACAAAGTGTTAACTGTTTAATAAAACTTTAATTATTAATATTAGTTGTGTGCAACATGTCTCTAGGGGGTGCCCACCCCCCCTAGAGACATGCTGCCCACTCCTGTGGGCATGTCAGGGGTTAATAACCCATTTACAGTAAGCCGGCTATTGTTGGCTTTTGTAGTAATTTATGAATGAAGCCGCGGTTCCCCTGACAGTTGCGCAGACACTGTACGTAATGTACACATCCTAAGCAATGCGGTTACCGCATTGCGGATCACAGAACTGCTCCGAAAACTGCAGCCTGCATGATTTTTAGTGCAGGCTGCAGATCCGGAGCCGGTAACCGGATTGCATGTAAAGCAATCCGGTTACCATAATGGGCTCCTGTGGGGAGCAGTTCCTGATCCGGTTTTGAGCTATTTGAAAGCTCAAATCCCGGATCAGGATTTCAAAATCGAAACGTAGATGTGACCCCAGCCTAAAATAGAGTATTTTTTTTTCAATAGAACTATAGAAGCCCACTGAACAGCAAAATGATTCTTTTCTGTCATATGCTGTGTAAGATAAGTCCCATGATTACATTTAGCCTTCCCAGCACATAAATAGCGTAAAAACCACCAGAATTCTGATCAGACCAAAGGTGCAGAGATCACGTCTTTTGGTTTTAACCTCATCGCTCCCAGTCAGTCAGATTTAGTAGGAGTGGTAATGCTTAAGTGGGATGTAAAGTGTTATTTCTTTTTTATTGGGATAGCTTTCCATAAATTATCTCATATACCACTTCAGGTTTTTGCATTACATACATACCCCCTGTCCCCTGTCTTAGGCCGGCTTCACACCATGGTGTGATCAGGTCCGGGGCTGTCCGGTCTAAACCGGACAGCCCCAGACCCAATTTACAAACAGAATCGGAGGGCAAATATGCCCTCCGGTCCGGTTTGCAGCCGGATCCCTCAGATTGCAGCCACAGCTGCTGAAATTTCAAGATCGTGGCTAGAGCACGATCTTCAGGGGACAGCTGGCTGGTGGTGCTGAAGTTTAGCAGCACTCGCTGCTAAACTTCAGCAGCTGGCGTCCGGTTTCCGGATCTGATGTTTTTGTCGGACCGGGGCGATCCGGCTCCATAGACTCCCTGTTAGGGAGCGCCAAATCGCCCCGAATTTGGGAGGATCTGATTTGTTCTGATTTTTCCCATGAACACAAAAATGTTGCTTGCATATAGCTGCCATCCGGCTCCATCTGGCCCCATAGGAATACTATGGGGCCAAAATCTGATCCGGGCTCTCCGGTTCACACCGGACAGCCCCGGATTCACAAAACCGTGATGTGAAACCAGCCTTATACTCAACTTTTGACATTTTCATACTTCACCAAGCCCGATCCAGTACCAAAGGTGTCATCTAGTGCCCATAACTGCTGATTGACTGGAAGTTAGAAGCTATATAACAGGCTCCTAATACATCTCTATGAGAGCCTGATTGAAGCTCCCATAGCGATGCATTGGTTTGTGACCTTGAAACACTGGAGCTGTCAGCCAGTCACTTTTCACCACAGACAGACCGATGCGGCGTCGGAAAAGCATTTGTGGCACCCCATGGGTTAATGTGCCACAATAACATCACACGGGTTCTCTCCCCCACTACACACTGACAAACACTACCACCTCTGGGCAAGAGGGGGAGCACCACCTGCTTCCTTATATACTCTTGCCCATGAGGAAGGAGCTCAGAACAGCTCAGGAGACCGTACAGCACGGTGTAGTGCTGTGAAGAGCTCACTGAGAGCAGAGTTAGCTCAGTGCAGACCTAACAAGGGTCAGAGGAACAGGAGAACGAAAGACAGAGAAACATGTCTGGGAGCTGGAGTGATACCTTCACTTGCCCCAGAAGTACGCACAGAAACGGACACCGGATCCGGTACTGTGTCTGGCACACACAGCACAGTGAATCCAGGAACAGTGGGATCTCTAGATGCCCCCTAGTACCAGAGCGAAGCAACACGGAGGGGTCAGCACAGCATAGAGGACTCAAGTTGCCTAGCCAAGTGGTACCAGCAGAATACAGAGAGACGTGAGGAATCCCAGCAGCTCAGCTAACAGCAGCAGCCAGGACACACACACACAGTGCAGCATAAGGACGCTGCCGACCCCGGACAGGGTTGGGAGAGAGCTTAGCCCCATTACAGACTCCGTGGACTATAACCTGCCACAACATCTGCAGTAAAGCTTTGGAAAACAGCAAAACTGTGAGTCTGTGTATTGATTGCGACCTTTGCTCCAGATTCAGCACAGAGAGCTTCCCCCTGCCACAAGCCTGTCAGCTCTGCAGCATCAGGAGAAGAAGGGAAGTGCACCAGTGTCGACCAAACGTGAGTGTGTGTCCTTTCACCCTTCTCCACCATCAATAACCCCAATAGACTTTCACCCTTACTGCCCCGGGGGATACAGTTCCCCCCACTGGAACTATACCATCTTCGCTGCCCTCACATCACCCCCGGAGGTTCTGCAGCAGCGGCGGCCCCCATCACTGGCCGCGCCAAGTGGGTGGCGTCACCCGTGACAATCCCCTTGTAAATATTCCCCTTTATTTGCCGAGCCAGGGACACGGTCCGGACCAAGCCACCTGTGACATCCCCAGTACCGTCCGGTCCGGTACCGAGTACCCCAGTCCCGTGGGGCCCGACACATTAAGGAGGTGAAAGGTGAGTATAAAACAAGGGACAGAGTCTTACAATTAACCCCTCCCCCCAGAGCCTGTTTTCACCTTAATGACCAGGCCATTTTTTCCAATTCTGAACAGTGTCACTTTATGATGTAATAACTCTGCAAAGGTTCAATGAAACCCAGTGATTCTGAGATTGTTTTTGTCACATAATGGACGTCATGTTGGTGGTAAATTTAGGACGATATTTTTTGTTTTTATTTGTGAATATATTGGAAATTTGTCATACATTTTTGTAATTTTCAAGTTTTGAATTTTTATTCTATTAAACCAGAGAGTTATGTGACACAAAATGGTTAATAAATAACATTTCCCTCATGTCTACTTTACATCAGCACAATTTAAGGATTATTTTTTTGGTTAGAAAGTTAGAAGGATTAGAAGTTTATCAGCAATTTCTTTTTCAAACAATATTTACAAAGCTAATTTTTTATTAGGGACGACATCACAATTGATATTACTTTGAGGGGCCTATGTGATAGAAAATACCACCATTCTAAAAACTGTACCCCTCAAACTGCTCAAAATCAGGAATCAAGATATTTTTCCATAGCCTTTGTGCTACCAGTAATGTGGAAGCCCCCTATATTTCTGTTAGGCTAGGGTCACACTTGAGGCTGAAAGAGCCACTAAAATCTCTGAAATTCTGCCGCGTTAACGCTATGCGCTGCCAGTGGAATGCAGCCCAATAGCAACCTAGTGTTTACCTTAGCAGCATGCACACAGGATGTGCGCTTTATCACAGCGCACAGGAAATGCTGTCTGCATCGTTTTTCTGTATGCTCTGCTAAAATGCACGTCCTGCAGCTTTGTCTGTGACCGCTGCTAAGGTAAACACCGGGTTGCTATGGGGCTGCGTTCTGTGACCCTAACCTTAAGGGTACCTTTACACGCCGCTACTTCATGGTGGAAACAACCGGGTGCTTCACGTGCACGAGCACGCAGCAACGGTTACAAACGGTACCCGCATCGATTTTACATGCCGCTACCTCGGGTTGATTTGGCGGTGCAAGATACATTTCTCTCATCAACCCGATTGTTTCTACCATGTTGTAGCGGCCAAGTTGAGTTGAATGGTTTTCATGGCAGTTTGGGACCTGAACATTTTGGATTAGTTCACATTTACCCTTCTGCTCTATGCTGACAACTTACATTTGGGTTTCCATCTGAAATACGTGATTCAGATGAAACCTCCAACAGATCCATTCACTAATGAGAAAGCATAGTTATTCTGGACTCTGTTTGGTCTTTGTTCAGCAGTGTCTTTCCTTTCAAAGGTGCGCAGAACTGTGGTTGACTTCACTTTTGCGCATGCCTAAAAAGACTTGCAAAAAAAATTGACAAAACCAGATAACAGGTCAGATAAGACTTCAAAGTGACTCCCTCTGCCTCATTTCAGTGAATTTTCTGTTAGGAATTTTGTCTGAACCATGGTTTTTACAGATTTACACATAATCACGGATGTAAGTGCTCAGCCTAGAAAGTAGGATAAATGTGGGTCGAACCTTACTGCGATCTTTGGGAGGCAGAATAAACTAATCAGCAGCAGTTGAAGAATTGGCTTTACTACTATTTTTTATGCCGTTCACCTTGCGGTGTAAGTAATAGGGTGGCTTTATTCGTCAGGTCAGTAGATGTTTGAGTTTTTATTGATTCCATTTGTGGGCACATAATGTTTTTTGAATGCTTTCTATTCCGTTTTTTGAAAGGCAAAATTGAAAAGGAACAGAAATTCAGGAATTTTTTTTTATTATTACACCATTTACCATTTTGTAAAAGTGATAAGACAACTTTATTCTTCAGGCATATGGCGGTACATTACAGTACATGTATAGCAGCACTATAGTATATGGCGGTACATTACAGCACATGTATAGCAGTGCTATGGTATATGGCGGTACATTACAGTACATGTATAGCAGCACTATGGTATATGGCAATACTCCGCTCCCCGCTGCCCCCCTGCTCCTCCTGGCTCCTCCACAGTGAAAGTAAAAATAAAAAAATCCTCAGTGAGGATACTCACCTGTCCGCCGGCTCGCTCCACCTCCGTGTTCTAGGTCCTACAGGCCTTTAGGACCTATCATTGCCTGGGAAACCGATCAGCTGATCGGTCACATGACCGCTAACTGCTGGAGCGGCAGGATGGAGCAGAGGGGCAGGATGGTGACGGGGGGGGGGCAGGATGGTGGCGGGGGGGCAGGATGGAGGGAGCCGGGCAGCATGGAGCGAGCCGGGCAACATGGAGCGAGCGGGGCAGCACGGAGTGAGCGGGGCAGGATGGAGTGAGTGGGGTAGGATGGAGCGAGTGGGGCAGGATGGAGCGGGCGGGGCAGGATGGACCGGGGGGGGCAGGATGGAGCCGTGGGGGGGGGCAGGATGGGGCCTGGGGGGCAGGATGGAGGAGGGGGGCAGGATTGAGGAGGGGGGCAGGATTGAGGCTGGGGGGGCAGGATGGATGTGGGGGAGCAGGATGGAGCCAGGGGGAGCAGGATGGTGGTGGGGGGAGCAGGATGGAGCTGGGGGGGCAGGATGGAGCTGGGGGGGCAGGATGGAGCAATCAGGGCAGGATGGAGACCAGCGGGGGGCAGGATGGAGCCGGGGGGGCAGGATGGTGGCGGGAGGGCAGGTTGGTGGCGGGGGGCCAGGATGGAGCTGGCAGGGCTGGGGGTCCAGGATGGAGCCGGGGGGGGGCAGGATGGAGCTGGGGAAGGCAGGATGGAGCTGGGGCGGCAGGATGGAGCCGGGGGGGGGGTTGGGCAGGATGGAGCCAGGGGAAGGGCAGGATGCAGCCGAGGGGAAGGGCAGGATGGAGCCCGGGGGAAGGGCAGGATGGAGCCGGGGGGAAGAGCAGGATGGAGCCGGGGGGAAGAGCAGTATGGAGCCGGGAGGGCAGGATGGAGATGAGGGGGCAGAATGGTGGCGGGGGGGCAAGATGGAGGGAGCTGGGCAGCATGGAGCGAGCTGGGCAGCATGGAGCGAGCCGGCAGCATGGAGCGAGCCGGGCAGCATGGAGCAAGCCGGGCAGCATGGAGCAAGCCGGGCAGCATGGAGTGAGCGTGGCAGGATGGAGCAAGCTATTCTATTGAGTTTTTTTATATAAATAAAGATTGATTATAGTGATCATCCCTGCTTCTATGTTCTTTTTCTTCAATTGCTACATGTTTTTGCATAGTGGGATAGGTCCTACCTATATGTGATAGTGGTGCCCCAGACCCTAACTTTGAAGGATGGAGCAAGCAGGGCAGGATGGAGCGAGGGGGACAGGATGGAGCCGAGTCGGGGGCAGGATGGAGCCGAGGGGGAAGCAGGATGGAGCTGGGGGGGTCAGGATGAAGCCGGGGGGCAGGATGGAGTCGGCAGGGGGGGGCAGAATGGAGCCAGCGGGGGGGCAGGATGGTGGTGAGTGGGGCAGGGTGGAGTGCTCGGTATCCGGGAGCTGTAGCAGGCCCTGTCCTGCTAGGAACTTGCATGATGTCAGAATGACATCGGCGTTCGGCGCTGTGATTGGCCCGCTCACGGTCATGTGATATGTGACACGCATATCACATGACCGCAAGCGGGTCAATCACAGTGCTGAACGCCGATGTCATTCAGACATCATGCAAGGTCCTAGCAGGACAGGGCCTGCTACTGCTCCCGGTTACCGATCACTCAGCGGAGAGGTAAGTATACGAATCTTTATTATTTTTAATACATTTGCCTTTATTTTATATTTGATTTCGCAGTGTATAATGCACTGCAAAATCAAATCACTAAGGAGCAGGGGGGCCGCGGTGAGCGGGAGTGCGGGCAGGACAGGAGGAGCAGGGGGAGGGGAAGTGCGGGCAGGGCAGAGGAGCAGGGTATGGAGCGCGGGCAGGACAGGAGGAGGGGGGGTGGGAAGCACGGGCAGGGCAGAGGAGCGGGGTATGGAGCGCGGGCAGGCTTCCGTAGGCCAGACCCGTGTATCCCGGGTGTATCCCCTGTATCTAACACGCAGCTGTCGCCGGGCTGCAAATTGGTGCGAAATTTGAACTTTGAATTTGCGCGCCTATTTGTTGCATAGTCTGTGCTTATTGATATGAGCGGCCTCTGTCTGGTGCGCGATTTCTGTGACCGACAGATGCCTTAGACAATTATATAGTAGATAATGTAGAGCAAGTGATTGTAATAAACTTTTAAATATACTAGTGCATCTCAATGAATTAAAATATCATCAAAAAATTTATTTATTTCAGTAATTCTATACAAAAAGTGAAACGCATTTATCATATAGAGTTATTACAAACAGAGTGATCTATTTAAAGTGTTTATTTCTGTAAATGTTGATGATTATGGCTTACAGCCAATGAAAGCCCAAAGGTCATTATGTAAGAACATTAAAGTAGGGAGGATGAAGGGTTAAAAACCACACTGCCGTATTCCATGAGACATCAAAGGGTGAATATAATATTGGTTTATTAGTCAACGCATTTCAGGGCTCCCAGAAACGCCCTTAAACATGGCAATTCTACATTGATTTTTGATAGTATTCTAATTCATTGAGATGCACTAGTACTTCATAAGTGAAATCTGGAAGAAAACCTTTCAAAAACCTTTCAAAAGATGTCCCTACTAGGCTTTTTCTAAACCTGACATATGTTGGTTGTCAGGGAAATCTGTCTTCACCTTTACACTTTGACTACAGCCAAATAAGTGGGGGGAGGTGGGGCCTACACAGTGTGTCACAGATTATCAGTGTATCTGCAGTGTACCCCATCAGGCTGTCAGCACTCTGCTCCTGTGATTTTATCTGCCTCCTCTCCATTCACATTGACTCTGCTCCATGTTATCAGCTGAGGAGCTGTGTGGAGGCCATCAGCTGATAACACAGAGCAGAGCTTATTAGAATGGAGAGGAGTCAGATAAGATCAGAGTTGCTGTCTGCTGACCACATGACAAGCTCCCTTTGCCTGGAGTAAACTGACAATAAACAGACCAGCTGTATCCATGCTACACAGGCACATTGTGTAGGCACCCCCCCCCCCCGCCTTATATGGTCGTATTCAATGTGTGGAGCTGAAGACAAATTTCCCTTACAACCAGCATTTATAAGGTTTAGAAACATCCTAGTGAGGACATCTTCTGGAGGTTTTTGAAAAATTTTTTTTACAGATTTCACTTATGAAGTATATATAAAAGTTTATTAGAAAGCCTTGCTGTAAATTATTATTAAATAAAAATGTAAGCAGCAGTTACACTTTAAGCTTTGAGTCGGCAAGTTGCTTGCTCTTTACCTGCGGAACTAGACACTCTGAGATTGTTGGTAGCCTAGGGAACCAACTCTACACAGTAAATAAAAATCGCATAATTTTACAAGAATTTTACTTAGTCTTTTTAACCATTTAAGAGCTTGAGATAACCCCTTTAAAAATGATATTCTGGCTTCAGCAAATAAATGTTATTGTGCGTCTAATGAAAAGTTCAAATATTTTCCAATATTTGTCTTCACGCATAACCTTATTATACTTTTTAAGACCTCTTGTGTCTTTCACTAGCAATCTTCCTTGTTAACTTTTATCCTATAGAAGCTCCTATTATTATCTCCATTAGCAGACCGAGCTCTAATGCTGTAATTGTATTCAAATGTTTCTTTGATACAAATGTATATTAGAAAATTGTTTAATTGTCTCTGAATATGACCTACTGCTTAAATCAATTTTCTGTTGAAGTGTAACCGACGTTTAAATTTTTATTTATTAATAATAATAATAATAATAATAATGTAAAGCAAGTAATTTTAATAAACTTTCAAATATTCTTCGTTAGAAAATTCTGGTTGTTACTATTCATAAACCTTCCACAAAGTGTCCCCACTACGCTGTGTGTGAAGAATACATATGTTCATTATCAGTCAGATTCTCCTTCACAGTGAACACAAGCATGTAACCATATAAGGGAAAGGGGACATGGCATAAACTCCTGACTGCAGCTCATGAGGAAACAATGCACCCGATTATAGCACAGAGAGAAGCAATGTCAGGATGTAAACTCCTCTTTACAAGCTTCTCTGTTCTGTCATCTGGCTCCACACAGCTCAGTCATAATCTCTGTTAACCCCTTGTCTGCTGGCTCTCCACACAGCTCACAGCCTGCTCTCAGAAACTGTGGAAATACTCATGGTGGGTTTACACGTCCCGATATCGGGCCGATATCGGAGCCAACGACGTGGGAGCGCGCTTTTTGAGCGCGCTTTTCCCGCTATCGCATCACCGGTTTAGACAGCCCGATATCGGGATACAACATCCCGACGATGTGTACGCCCCCCAACCCAGGAATGACCAGTTAACATGGGAGTGAATGGGTGACGTGGGCGTACACATCGTAGTTGGGCTGTCACACGGGACGATGCGGCTACAACGGCCATACGATATCGGGCGGTTGAATAGCACGCTCATTCAACCCCGATATCGTTTTGGCATCGTTCCAGCATCGCATTGTACGTTCAAACCGTACAACGCGCGAACGATATCACCGATATCGCGACGTGTAAACTCACCATCATGCAGTGCTGGTAGCTGCTGGCCACACCCATACAGACATAAAATGCATTTTTTAAACGTGCACAGAAAAATGTGAGAACATTAGTCAAATGGCACAAAAAAGCATTATCTCAGCTGCTATGTGACCCATCATTAAAACCAGTGTACTATTTTTTTTCAATGAAATGACATTGACACTTTATTTTATTTTTACATTTTTTTGGCAATGCTTTTTTATGTAACAATCTGTATTAAAAATATAGACATCCGTTGCAGAGCGGCGGGGGCAGCAGAAACAGAGACTGTTACACAGACACAGAGGTGCTGCTGTGGTTGATCTCCGCTGATTCAAGCCTCAAAGCTGCACAGTAGCGTCTCCCACATCCTGAGCCCAGCACCGATTAAAACCTGTCTGACGGTGGCATAGAGGCCCACTCAGCCGGCTGAGGCCGCGGCGTAACATCGCAAATATATCGAGGTGATCGGAGCCCCCCCACCCCCCATGAGACCGTGTAGAGGCCTACCAGTGGACCCCATCAGAAGCAGGGCACACTGGGCTACGACACCGCAGGATCCCCCCAGTGCGAGGTCGGCAAGCAGCGAGAGGAGGAGCCTGCAACACACACACCGCAGCTGTGGCTGCTCCCGCAGCGACCCCCGCTCACCCACTGGAGCTGTCGGCTCGTGGTAGCTGCAGTTGTGGGGGGTCCGGGGAGTCTGAAACCCTGTCCCCTCCAGGAGACCGTGTTGCGGACCCTGACGGAGGCGCCATCGCATCCCCGAGGTCCTCTCACCTCCATCCACCCGAGCTGGTGCTGCAGTGTGAGGAAGTGCAACCCACACCAGTACATAGAGGAGCACCCCACACTAAAATATACTGACAAAACAACATAAAAAAAATAAATAAATAAAATACGGAACAGGAACAAGACCTGGGGAATAGCTGATCTAGGGGCCACACGTAGGAGGGGAGACACCACAGCCAGATCCCAGGAACCCTACGGGCAGGCAAGACACATACAGCACTAGAGTATGCCAAAAGGACTGCCCAGAAGCTTACGCCCAAACGCACAAGGCCTGTCCACACTCACAATCCGGGCCACCTGAAGGTGAGGGGGTGCCAGGAGAAGAGCAGGCGACTGCGGTCTGTCGCCCACCCCAGCAAGCCACCCTGCGGCCATCACTCTGGGCACCTGCCAGCAACCCTCAATAGAAGCTGACCTCCTCTACCACCCCCTACACAGCCCCTGCCCACCTGAGCAGCCCACCATCTACAAACCCGGCTGCTCGGAAGTAGCCTCCCCCCCTGAGCCCGACACCTGAGCTGGACCCGCTAGGCAGCAAACAGCAGCCCGTATAAGACACCCAGTCAACTACAGCCTATATGGTGTATATAGCTGACAGCGAGACCACACATATAACGCATAACCCCCAGTCGCTGCCGACACTCAGTAACCATCCAGGGCAGCAACATCCCTGAAAGATAAGATAATTATAAAATGGAATTAGCGATTTCTGGGTCTGGCACCAGCGTGGAAATGGCGGCATAAAAACGCTCCTGACGCCGACAAGCTGCTGACACACACGCTAGTCATTGCCCACGCAGAAGACACTCGCGGGAACATGAATCGGTGGCTCCACAACACAGGCGGGGAGGGATAAAAGAACAGCTGCGCGAACCAGCAAGAAGACTGCAGCGCAGTGTGCATGGAGGAAAGATCCAGCACTGAATGAGCCACAGAACCAGTGGAGGTCAGAACAACGGGGACCCGAGGCCGTGGGAGGGGGCCAAGGAGATGACAACTACTTGGACCGAGAGACACTTGGAAACCCAAATTCAGACACACACCCATCCGCAGAATTCAGATCTATGGCAAAGGAGGTGGCAAACAACCTGGCCAGCGTCATCAAAAAGGCGGTGAGGGAGGCAGTATGAGAGGCCTTGGGAGATCTCAAGGAGATTTCTGCATGACATGCGAGCAGACTAGGCTACCTAGAACAATGAGTGTCAGACTTTGAAGATAAGCTGGCCACAATGGAGCAAGACCTAACACAATCACAGAAGCAAACCAGATGGATGAGGGATAAAATGGATGATTTAGAAAATAGGTCGAGGAGGAACAATCTCAGAATCGTGGGCCTCCCAGAATCGATAGCACCCCAACAACTAGACGATATATGCAAGCTAGATCTCCCCAAGGCTTTGGGACTCTAAGGCTAGCACAAATTGGAAAGGGCACACAGAGTAGGCCCACCGTACTGGGGGGACACGCGACGGCCATAATACAACAGACAAGGTAACCCGCACTCCCAGAGGCCCAGGCAAGTCATTGCCAAATACCTCGCCTTTAAAGAAAAGGAGAAAATGCTGCGCATCTTCATAATCAGGTGGCAACCACTGATACCTAGAGGCCACAAGGTGGTTCTCTTCTAGGACTTTTCTGCAGAAGTGACCAAGAAACGCAAAGCATTTGGCAAAGTGTGCAGCAATCTACTCAGATGCAGCATTCAATTCCAGCTCCTTTATGCGGCAACACTCAAAGTAAGAGGCCCAGATGGATCGTTCAAATTCTGGAAGGACCCCAAGGAGGCCCTGTGCACCCTTACAACTAGCCCACAGAGAGAACCCCCAAGGAACCGCGGGGCAGAACAGGAAGAGTGTCAACCTGGGCAAGCACCGAACACACTGGCACGAAGATCCTCTACTAGAGAGGAAAGAGCGCCCTCACAAGCCGAGGAGACTGACACCCCACCAGAGCTGGACCGGAAGACACCCACAATGGATCGACAAGACTGACGGGCTACGCAAAAAATGTTTATCGCTGATCCTGATATCCTGAACAGGGAGCATCTCCCACCCACTGGTACTAATAGGTACCTAAAGTCCCCGTTAAATTTTTTGTTTCTGTTTCTCCATATTAACCCCTCCCCTATTTTTTTTATTTTTTTTTTTGCTGTTGTTTTGTTTTTGTTTTTTTTTAGGCTAGATCATATCCGTGGGTATGCCAACAGAAACATGCCAAGGGGAGAAAGAGCCGCAGGGAGGAGTACATAATCAGAGACTCAGGAACCCCCGAAATGGGGACTGAAAGCGAGAGGACACAATCCCAAACAAGAGGCCACTACTGACTTGTACCTTTCATACGGCAGGCAAAGGACCCACTTTTTCAGAAGGCGAATCGGTGGGAGAGATGTGGTCGCTTCTCTTCTTTTCCTTTTTTTTTTTGTTTGCTTTGTTTATTTTGTTTATTTTGTTTTTCTCTTTTCTTTTTCCATGCTGGAAAAAATGGAAGTCGCTACTAATACAAGGGGTGGGAGGGAGGAGCGAGAGATTAGGACAAGGGAAGGTTTGCTGGGGCACCGATACGTGCTCAGGAATTTACTTGGTACAGTGCTGTTAATGAGAGTACCACTCCACATCTGAAACCACCACTTAGCGTACACCTTATGCCAAAACGTAATGATAAATGGCACCACTTGTGCCACACACTACGTGTAATGATCTGACAGCAGGTTGGCCACCTTACAGGAAATATGGTTAAAATAATATCATGGAACGTGAAGAGCCTGAGGTCACCTGAAAAGCGAGCCATGGTACTCCGGCACCTCAAGATGTTGAAGGGAGACATAATCCTTCTTCTGGAAACCCATTTGCCCAGCAGGACATGTTCCGCATGCATAGACTGTGGGTAGCAGGGGTCTACGGCTCAGGGCCTCAGGGGAGGCAGGCAGGAGTGATAACCTTAATACACAAGTCATTCGCACACAAAGTCCTGTCCTGCCACCACGATGACCAAGGGCGACACGTACACTTGACTCTAGAGACACCGAGGGGGGCCTTTAGTATGCACAATGTGTACGCACATAACTCATGACAGGACACTTTCTTCCGGGACCTACACCATTCTATCGCGCTAGATAAGGGACACAACTTAGTAATAGGGGGTAACATAAACGGGGTAATATCGGAGCTGGAAGACAGATCGGAAAGGGGAGGGGGAGCATGGTTTGCAGACCCAAGCACGGGGGATACGATGCTACAGGGAATTGCGTCAGATCTTATACTGAGAGACATGTGGTGGCTGCCCCCGGTGTAGAGACAGTTCACACACTTCTCACACCCACATGAGACCTGGTCACGCATTGACTTGTTCCTAGTATGGGAAGACATAATTCAGCAGGTAGAGGAGAGTACAATAGAGGACATGGTAATTTCTGACCACAGCTCGATCACTTTAACCCTGCGAGACACTTTCCCATGGGGTACGGACATCCTGTGAACATTCCCCCACTTCCTACAACGGGACCAGGACTTTGCTAAAGTACTAAGGGAATGGTGGATGGTTTTCTATGAGACCAATAGGGAAGTGGAGAACAACCCTACGCTGTCTTGGGAGACGGCTAAGGTGGTCCTTAGGAGTAAGATTATTGTGTACACCAAGAAGACGAAGAAGATGACAAATGCACACTATCTACAGACAAGTCAAACAGGTGGACATACACATACTATCTGACTCAGCCCTCCTCTCAAACAAAACAGCTGTGGCTGGAGGCCAAAACAGAATTTGACACCTCGGCAAAAAAGAGAGAGCTTTTTTGGGAAATCCCTAGGAGACAACTTGGTGACGACTAAACCCAGAAAAATAAATGACATTCTGGGAAATTATTACTCCACTCTGTACACAGCTAGACCATCAGACAAACAGGCAGGCGAGAGATGGTTACAGACAGTGACACTCCCGACGGCCACGAAGAAGCCCTGGTGGTTTAAATGGTGAAATAACAAAAGAGGAGATAGCAAAGGTAATTATCAACCTGAACATACATAAAGCATCGGGCCCAGATGGCAACGGAACTGGCTTTTCTAAGATTCTGAAAGATCAAATACTACCCCACTTAGAGGGACTATACAACGGATTCCTATCAGGGCGAGAAATCCCAGACCACATGAACACTGCATACATAAAGCTTCTCCCCAAGGGAGACAAAGCATCAGACGACCCAGCCAGCTTTAGGCCCTTCTCGCTGATAAACCAGGATCTTAAGATCATGGCTAAAATCATGGCAGACCGGCTGACTCTTCTCCTTCCGGACTTGGTAAACAGGGAGCAAGCAGGCTTTGTCAAGGGAAGGTTTGCGGTCTGAAACATACGCAGGACCTTGATGGTTCTGGAAGCAGTTAGGTTGCGAGAGGACAAGTCAGAGGGGGCCCTAGCCATGGTCATGCTGGACGCTGAGAAAGTTTTCGACAGCATCAGCTGGCTATGACTGGAAACCCGATAGCCAGAGTGAACATACCAGGCTTTCTGTAAGACACGATAAGGCCGGGAATGGGTACAAGCCAAAGGTGACCCCTGTCGCCATTGCTATTCGATCGAACCTTAACCACATTTCATAAATGAGAGCCAAAGCTTCCAGGGGATCCAGATAGACAGCAAGGAAATTAAATCCAGCTTCATTGCAGACGATGTCAAACTCTATATGGCGGATGCTTGTAGATATCTCCCCGGCCTCCTAGCACAGTTGGAGGCCTTCGGTGAACTCTCTGTATTCCACCTGAGCAAATCCAAGTGTGAGATACTCCTGCTAAAAGACCTAAATGGATGGCGGAGAGAGACAAGGGTACTCAAGTGAGCTTCTGCGACGTCCCCCTAGCAAACAAGGCCATTAAATATCTGGGAGTATATCTAGGGAGAGACACGAGAGACATATACAGACTAAATTATGCCCCGCTAATAAACAAAATAGTGACAGAACTGGAGAGGTGGAGAGATTTGTCACTATCCCAGCTGGGGAGGTGCCACCTTATTGAGATGTGTAGTTTCTCTAGGCTCCTATATACACTCCAGATAATCCCTCTCTTACTTCGCCACGTCGATGTATATAGGATAAACAGAGGTTTTACGACTTTTCTTTGGAGGGGTAAAAAACAAGAATAAAGGGACGCACACTGATGCTTCCATGTGACGAAGGTGGGCTAGGGCGACCTAATATATGAGGTTATAACATAACATGCCTGACGAGACATATCCTAGACTGGCTGAAATACACTAGCAAACACTCAGACTATATACTCGAGTCAGAGTGGTGCACCCCATGGGACACAGTAGCCATTCTGTACTCAACAGGGGCAACAGTGGACCCCCGGGTGAAACATTCGATCATTTTCAAAGACACGAGGGGGGCATGGAAGGCACTGCGACTCAAGCTCAGGCTTTCTTGGAAGATATCCAAATATCTTAGTCCATGGCCTTATCCAGATCTCAGCCAGGGCAAGGACAAAATCTGGAGGGCTAAGGGCATGAAAACACTGCAGGACCTAATGCAGATGGAGGAGGGGAGGTGGTTGACTGCGACAGAGACATTCAGGAGGTGGCAACTTAATCATTCCCATGTTCTAAAGTTTGAACAATTGAGGCTACATTTATTCCACTGCTTATATGACTTAAGAAAGGAATCAAACCATGGACTGGACATTCTACTAGCCAGAAATATAGCGGACAGTAGTGTATCCAACATATATTCCACCCTAAGGCGAGACCTAGTTCCCTCGGGGCACCGCAAGATCCTCAAAAGATAGGAGGTAAGATCACAGGATGAGGAGATCGAGGGGAAGATCCTGGTGGGTTGGCATGAGGTTCGTAATAACATTCTGAATGAAAGATGGAGGGACACCTATTTCAGAGTGATGCACGGGGCAATCCTGGGGTTCAACATACCACCCAATGAGGCCCATCCAGACCTAAAACAGTCATGTCTAAAATGTGGGGACAAGGGGGCAGACATGTTCCATGGGATATGGGAATGCAGTGTTATCCTTCACTCCTGGAAGGTAGCGAGGACACAACGCATACTACAGCTTCGTGTCCCACTAAACTGCTTATTGTGGATATTCCACAACCTGGGGACTTGGGTCTAGACAAGGCACAGAGAAAATTACTACACACCACCATGATACTACACAAACGACTGATATTACGAGACTGGTTGACAGCAGAGGCACCGAAGCTATCAGAACTATTGACTGATCTGAAGGGGGCAATGCTGGTTGAGAAGGTGGAAGCAGAGGGGGACAGGGACACCAAAACAACTAAATTCTTTGCGACATGGAAACTCTTCATAATAGATCAACTTTCTGGAGGTGACATACACCAATTAGTATATCCCTTCCGTAACATGGCATGGTACAATTTAGAAGACTTACATGGCACGCTTGGCCCACTGAAGGTCACGGGCACTATGAGAAACAACCACAGCACATAACCAACATTTGGGTGGTGGTCACTGGGTTGGGTGTCGGAGCTAGGTATTAACAGGTCTAAAAAAGACTCGGTCTAAAATAACCTCTATCTAAAATAACCTCAGTCTAAAATATGTAGGATAAGGAAAGGGGAAGTGGAGAGCCACTCCACCGCCTAAGACTAAGGAGGGGTTACTTCCGAAACGCGTCTAGTGCCTGCTAGATTGCTGAATGATTTAAATTTTTATATTCATGGAATAATGAATTGAGAAGTACTGCACCGGTGGATTTCTTTTTCTTCAGTCTAAAATAGCCTCAATCTAAATTAACCTCAGTCTAAAATAGCATCATTCTAAAATAGCCTCAATCTAAAATAGCCTCAATCTAAAATAGCCTCAATCTAAAATAGCCTAAATCTAAAATAGCCTCAGTCTAAAATAGCCTCAGTCTAAAATAGCCTCAGTCTAAAATAGCCTCACTTGCTCGTGTGAAAATTGCAAGATTACTAATTAGGAAAAAATAAATATTGTGATGTAAAAAATAAAAATTACCACAAATGTTTTCAACACAAAATCCTGATATAAAATACAGGTAATTTTCTGAAATACATTAATCTACTGTAGTAATGTTAGTTTCTATATTTCATTTAAATATAACATACATTTATAATTGAAAATACAATACCTGCAATGCAAGCAGTCATGAAACATGCTACTGTACCAGCGATCATAGCTCTAATGGCACCTGCTGCAATATCACCTTTTCTGCTTGGTGCCATTGAGGCTGCAACAAAAGAGCAAAACGTATTAGAAATATTCCATGCTACAGTTCAAAACTAGTGTCAAACCATCCCAATATATCTGTGAAGGCCAAGGTCTGTGACCAGTAAAAAATATGCCAATTTATTTAAGAAATTTCTTAAGATGTACGGTAATTGCTGTTATATGAACCCTCTCCCTAAATTAGACATACAGGTACTTCCAATGCCCCTATATCAGAAACCAATGTTTGATTCTGGCTAAACCTGCATTATACCCAGCAGATGCTGTCTGATTTACACAGCATCTGCTTCAAACAGCAGTGAGTGGAGTTGAATACATCTTTATTTTTTTATATTTTTGAAAACATTTTTTTCTTTTATTCCCCCTAGGGGACTCGAGCCTGAGATTGTCAGATAGAGCAGTACTGTAGTATATAGTAAATATAATGGTCTCCTATAAAGCTCAACAACAGGCTAATCTTCTCAGGAGCACTCAACTTGGCAGGCACAAAGGCCTTCAGCAGGTCCCAGCTGTTATTGCAACTTAGTGGCAGCACAAAGTGGCTGATAGACCCCAAGGAACGATCTAGACTTACCAGACTGCATGTTGTAAATGCCATTATCAGAGATTGACAACAGCAGTCAAAGGGTTTATAGATTATGGCAATCGGGAAGAGCCAAGTAAAGTGCCAGAATTGGTGCATCTAATGTGATGTTCCAAATCTGGGGCGGCTCTGTTCTGATATACGTTGGCTGGGATGGACCGTAGACTGTCCCCACCCTGATAATGTCAGCCTGCTGGTGTCTGCATAATTTGAATTGGTTATCAAAAATGGGGGGACCTCACATAGTTTTTTCAAATTATTAATATATTTAGGACATGGGTCCCAGCTATTTTGATATCTAGCGCAGATAACCAGACAGCAGTGAGTAGATATTAATAGGGTGGGAAGAGCTATCGATGTTAGCCCCTTTCCAGCCTGATATCAGCCCCCAGTTGATGGCTTTACTTTAGCTGGTTACAAAATAGTGGGGACCCCATACCATTTTTTTAAATTATTTATTTAGTTTTACACTACACACAGCTAGTGTGATGAGCAGAAAACAGCAGACTGACCGCAACTAATCACAGATGCCAGCATAGAGAGTGGGAGGCATGTATAGCAGTCTGACTGCAACCAATCACAGATGCTGTCTCAGAAGGTGGGGGGAGGAAGCAGTGAATATTCATAAGGTTATAGAGCGGGCATGGAAAATGTCTGACAGCAATCTTATATGCCAGAGAAATGCCCCGTTTTAAGCCCCTTTTTGCTTTGTTTTGCAGCCCCTAGCCTTTACTACCACCATTATACAGCACTAAAATCCTGGTCCCCATTGACTTATATGGAATTTGGGGTCAAGTTCTGGTCAAAGTCTGGGTCCCAAACTGGACTCTTTTTCTTTAAGTCCGGTAAAACCCGGTGAACCTGATTGAACATCCTTGGGTATGCTCTCTTCTAATCACACTATAGTCATACTCTATTCAAACTCTCATCAGAGTGTGATTAGCATAACGGATCCAATTTTCTAATATGAGAAAATATGATCTTGTCGGACCCTAGCCTAAAAGTTGTCATTTTAAAAGGAACTTGACAGCTTCATCGGGCCCCTCAAACTGCCACCATGCAATTATTACTATCTTTACATCCCACTTTACAGGCTTATTTCATTGTCATATTGATTCCTGCATATGACAAAAAGAATTTTAGAACTTTCATTGCGATTTGTTTATTAATAGGTGACTAATTGTGGGGTCATTGGTTTCACAAGACTAATTATCCCACTAATATTATAATTTCTCTGTGGCTATCAGTAACATGATGTGCAAAAGTGGCATCACAGCATTGCAAATCTCTGCCTTAACTTGCGCAGTAAGCTGGGTGTATACACCCCTGCCTTGTTGCCACACTGCACATGCCCAGGGAGGCAGTGTTGATGTAGAACACAGCCAGCTGTAAGATTTGCAGGATCAGCGGTAATGGTTCTCTGATTCCTCTATCACCACAACCTCTTTGGTCATGTGCATTGTGCCGATGGAGCAGGAGTGCATTGTCATGGAGGCATAGATTTGTAAAGAGCTGGCGTTGACACTGCTTCTGCAAATCATTACTCATGCCAACAGGGGCATTATAACATGTTTAGTGGAATGATTATTCTCAGGGAAACAATGCCTCCATAGTTATTCAACGACTAATTAGTATATTGCTAGACATAGTTCTAAAATTGTTTTTGTCATATGTAATAGTAAAAAAACAATAATAAAGGCTTTGCAAGGAAGCGGCTAAAGATAGCCTAAAGACCCGGTGTTAGTTTGGGGTGCCTGAGGAGGCCGTAGTTCCTTTTAAACTAGTAGGTTGTGCTACAGAAAAAAAGCAATGAAACTAAAATCTTTGAAAGGATATATGTCACCCTTTTGATCATTTTGAGTTAATAATATGGGCACACAGGTTGTGTACAGCTGAAATTAAACATACCTGTTTGCCTCCTGGACAATGGCTTGTTCAGTAAAAAGCATGTGCTTCCAAAAGATAAGACTCTAGTCTTCATTAGGGCAGGGACACACTGTCCGACAGACATCCGAGTTTGAAGGTGGAGACTCAGAAAGGGCTGGAGCAGTGACCCTGAACGGCCTCTCCCTCTCTGGACGGGGAGTCTGGAGCTGCACAAAAACACAATCAGCTGACAGCTCCGTCCAGAGAGGGTGAAGCCGTTTAGGGTCACTGCTCCAGCCCTTTCCGAGTCTCCTCTGTCAAACTTGGATAAGTGTGTCCAAGCCCTTATACACAATTTCTCCTCTCCTTCTCTTCAGTGTGCCTTTGACTTCAGGTGCATAGTCAGAAGTCCCACACCATCTCCGCCTGTCTGTGGTTTCTAATGTGGCATTTAAAACTCTGCCGCCTGTTGTGCATCAAAATTGAAGATAGTGCCCACAGAAGGGAGGAATGGTGCAGGGAATTGACGGCTGGTAGAATTTGCAGGCTTTGTATTTTTGGACGCGTTCCTGGTGTCACATGGATGCTAAGAAAGAGAAGGAGGAGGAGAAATCTTGCATAATGATTGCAAGTTGATTTTTACTGAACAAGGCATCATCCAGGAGACATATAGGTATGACTAATTTAGGTGTATACAACCTGTATGTTAAAATTGATAACTCAAAAACCTCAAAAGGGTGACAGATTCTCTTTGAAAGAAACGACTAGGACCATGCTAACTTTACAAAAGTGCTATACGTTGATCACTCTGTTAGGGGTAATGTCTTTATACCTGGAAAAGAGTAATCCTTTCTGTCTCTGTCCTTTTTTGTGGGACATAAAAAAACAGTTGATTAGTGTGAAGCACTTTTCTACTATCAATGTGGCCTAAGGAAATGTTACTTCTTCTTAAGGCCACGTCACACGCTTCAATCTTGATCACGATATCGCCTGGAAAGTTACGTGATCGAGATCGCTAGTTCAATGTATTGATATCGCTTGTGTGGTGTCACAAGCATAGATCTCATTAACGATGTTAAATTTGGCAACGTGCACTACTCAGCGATCGTGCGCACTACTCAGCGATCGACATCTTCTAGCGTCAGGAATAGGAATAAAGTCGAGATTGATATCGTTTGAGAGGTGTCACACAGCACGATGCAGCAGGTTGAACGCAGGTTAATTGAACAATGAACGACGGATTTGAGGCCCTGCTCACAAATCTGCAACGAGTGATCAAACGATTTTTCATCAGAAAATCGTTCAGTTACACGCAACGACGCACAAAAGATATCGCATAAGCGATCAAAAATTTTAAGCGATATCGTTCTCAATATTGAAGTGTGTGACGTGGCCTTTAATCGACTTCTTTTGCAGCTGTCAGTACCCCAAAGCTTACAAGACAATGGCCACATGTTCACATCAGCTCACAGGGTCCAAAATGTTGTTATCTATCCAATTTACCCTATTATTCTTAGATTCTAACATAACAGAATGCTATATTTATACATACACAGTCCACCAATGGTAATTCCTAAGGAGCCAAAATTTGCAAATCCGCACAAAGCATATGTTGCAATAACTTCAGATCGAGCCTAAAACAGAAGATATCATATTAATGAAACATACCTAATTTCCTTTGGCTTCTATGTATAAACAGTATTTTATTGACTGAAGGTCAAAGTGAGCAGAATGGCAATTTAAATCCATTTTCTCCTATAGCGCAAATGCTGTGTTTTTTCTGCTACTTTTTATCTGCATATTTACTGCAGATGTCTACACAAAAATATGCATTAAAATTTTATCTGACCATTGCATCATCGCAGCTTTGTTTGTTTTTTTTTATTACAGAAAAGCTTTGATTCTGCAATTTAAGAGACTCTGTCAGGTAATTTTTCAGTATGATACTAATAGTACCCTTGAACAGTGCTCAGGCAGACCTTTCAGAATATGTAAAAATCATATCTGTACCCTTTGTTGTTCCCTTGCAATAACCATCTTCACACCCAGCAGGCAGAAGTAAAAGTAATCAACCAGACTAGTGAATAGTCACAGTATGTGATGGTTCTTTTATTATTCACTCCTTCCCAAGCAGCTCTCCCCTCCCTCCCCCTGTGCTCTGTGAATCACTACTGGTTTCAGTTTCATTTTTTATACAAGGAACAGACAGCAGGATGCAGAGCCTTTTGGTTTGTGCTTGCAGATCAGAGCAGGCAGTGACCTCTCTACATGAATATTCATTAAGTAAGTGATCACTCACTGTGATTAAA